>VXAV01010360.1:157113-173337 GCA_013399715.1 Alectura lathami
CCCCAGCTGGGCAGCGCCTCGGCTCCTCTCCGCCCGGGACGATGCCGTGAGGCGTCCCCGGGGCTGGCCGGACCCCTCGCCCCGAAGCTCCGCACCCAGGGGAGGTGGGTGGGAGCCCGCGGGGCCGGGGCTGCCTGCTCGGGTGCTGCGATTTGTGCTTCTCTCCTCAGGTGCATTGACGAGGAGCTCCGCTTCCGCGACTGCTCATTAGTCAGGTTACTCATTAGTCAGGGTTCGTTCAGCCGCAGGGGTCTGTTTCGGGGAGCTGCCGCCGTTCCGCCGCACAGGGTTTTGGAAGTTACGAGGTAAGGCCGTCACCTGTGGGGCGCAACGCGTGGGACGGACCCACACCTGCCCCGCAGCGCCGTGTCCGTGGCGTCCGCAGCAGCCCTCCTCTGCAGGGCTGGGCACAGCGGTGCTAAATGGACCAGCTAATGAGGCCTTGTACGCCGGCTTGAGTGTCAGCCGAGCGCCCTGCAACCGGAGCTGCGCGCTCCGTGGCCGCCTCTAGATTCCTCGGGTTCGGCTCCCTGCCGAATGTGGCCTTCCAGGCTCAGATTTGCTCACAGTTTTCTGCGTGGTTCTTTATGTATTGCTCTTTATTTTCCGCGTTGCCAAGTGGTGGTTGATCAGTTTGCGTTTTTCCACGCCGCTCTCTGCACTGCCGGTACTGGAGTTCGCTCACATCAGCGTGGGGCTGCTTTTGTGTCTGTCCCAAACCTGTGCTTGGCTCTTTGGTAACCTGCAGGTAACAGAAAGCTTCCTCGCAGCGGCTTGCGAATTGTTCTCTTCATTCCCAGCCTGTGAATATTCCAGTCCCCGGGTCTGCAATTTGTGGTGATGAATTCAATGAGCCACTTGCTCGCTTTGCGTTGAAGTCCTCTATTGAAATGAGCTAGAATTAATTTTCCACGCTCTTTTGTTGTCGTGGCTTTAATTTCATGTCACTGGCAATCACGTTGGGCCCGAATGTTGTGTGCTGTCTGCTCCCAGACGTGGGCAGGGGTTTGACTGATTTTGCTTTCGCTACAAGGGGTTTTGGAGTTGTTCCTCGGCTGTTTCCTTTGCCTGGCCTCTGCTAAACGAGGTGCTTTGTGCGGAAGTAATTGAAGGCAGGACCCTCGCCTGGAGCCTCTGAAACCCAGCCCTGCTCTGTCTGTGGCTCGCCGCGTGCCCTTGGGCAGACCTCCGACCCCCTGGGCAGACCTCTGACCCCCACCCCGTGTGTCCCGGGATGGTTCAGGAGCTCTCGGCCCTCTTTGGGGACGCTCAGGGACAGAGCGCTGCTGCTGCTGCACCGTTGGTTTTTGGCAGCCTTACAGAACTGTTCTGTGGCTTGCAGGTGTGTGCTTGGTGCTGTGCTTTTTTTTTTTACGGAAATTAGAAATGTATTTTTAATGTGGCGGCTTGGGCAAGTTCACGGGAGCCTTTGTTTAGGGGCTGGAGAGCTCATCAGAAATCTTGCTTTTTGTGGAGAAGGCTTTGCAAGTCAAATTAACTTTACTGTTTGCAGAAATAAGTTTGTTGTTGCTGTCGTGTGCACACAGCCTCGGCCCGTGGGGGTCTGCCCTGGGGGCTGCCCGGGCTCCCCAAGCCCACCCGCCTGCAGCATGGGGTGCGCAGGATGAAGGTCAGCCCAGGAGAGGTGGCAGCTTCAGGCGCTGGCGGGGAAGGCGGAATAGCTGTGATCTGCAGCCCTCCAGCAGGAAGCAGCCTTTGTTTTTACAGTTAAAAATGCCTGCTGGTTTCCATGGGGGAGGGGAACACCTAGGAAAATAGCTCATTAATCTCCCAAAAAGTCTTCCCTGCCAAAGGACGCAGCTCATGTACGCGCAAAAATAATTCTTTTTTTTTTTCCTTTATTCACTGAAACCCACGCTGTTTTATACCTTAAACCTTGGGAGAAAATGTTATGATTTCAGTACAAGGCACGATGAAACCTCTTCAGAGAACAGGCCAGGCTACAGCTTGAACAAAGGTTGCCAACTTTCTTATCATCAGCAGCGATAACTTGCCTTGACTTGGACTTTAGGAGAAGGAAAGTCTGTATATCTGTTAATGAAAAATCCCGGTGCAGATAAAATTAGCGTTTTGTTTCTGGAAGTGCCTCATCTTCAGCCATCACCCCTCAGCCTCAGACAGCCAGGACTGGGCGCTGTGGGTCTCCCTGCTCTCGCTGCTTTCCGTTACGCTGTGGGTAAGTGGCAGGCTAACCTCTTCCTACTGCAGGGTCCTGGTGGCTCGGAGCGATAATTTACTTCCAGTGGGACATCCTCGTGTTCATTTTCATGCGCTCAGCGAGTCCGTGGTCCTTGCAGCTGACAAGGCTTGGTGAGGCACGTTTTTGGACGCAGCTGTTTTGGCGAGCCCTTGGTGCAGCTTTGGAGGCTGGGCACGCGCTTTGGCTGTGTGGAAGAGACGCCACAGCCCTGCCTTCTGCGCGATTTGTCGACACAGGTTGCCTGAAGTGACCTTTTTTAGAAGTATTTTTTGCGAGGTGAGGTGATACTGTGAATCCAAACGTGCACGCTCTACGTATAGAAGCAGCGTGTGTGTGTGCATTCACACATAGGTGTGCACAAAAGCTGGGGCTGGGTGTGCGGCAGAAGCAGGAAGGCAACCAGGCTGGCTCAGGCAGAGGTGTTCCTACCGAACAGGTTCCCCGGGGCTTTCCCAGGTTGCGCTGAGAGCCTGAGCCCCTGAAGGGGCTGCCTGGGCCGGCTGGGCTCCGGTGTTCCCGGGAGCCGGGGTGTGCCGGCCAGCTGAGTCAGGTGCTGAGGAGCCCGTGGAGCTGGGCAGAGTCTGCTCCTCTGCTGTGCCAGGCACCGAGCCCTGCTGGTCTGATAGCACCGAGGCTGACAGCGGAGGACATCTGCCACGCCTGATGTGTTCTGAATGATCTCCTATGATTTTTTTTTTTTCCTAATGAAAAATGTACTTGATTGACCTCGAGGAGTTGAGGCTTCAGGGTTCCCAGTGCCTTTGAGAAACTCCAGGTGAACTGAATCCTGGATAACATATCTAGGGGTGGAGCTCTCAGCATTTTGTGAACTCCTCTCACCTCGATCTTGCGTGTGCCATAACGTGTGCAGCTTGAGGGAAGAGGCTGCATGAATTCCTGCGAAGTCACGCTATGTGCTCACCTGCCTGCTGCTCTGCTTTAGTTTTCAGCCGCCTGTCCCGAAGCATTGGCAGTGCCATGGCTCGGGATCGTGCCTTGCTTTGGGCTTCCAGCCCACGGCCCTGTCATTTGAGCAGCATATTAAGTGCTCATTTAATATTTATCTCTCTCTCATGAGAGATATGAAGGAGGGGAGGCGGTTCAGCTCTGCAAAAATGGGCAGTGGCAGGGTTTGGTGTCATCCCAGTGGTTGCTGTCGCTGGCTTTGTTGACAGTGGCATGTGGGGATAGGGTGGCACTGCCCTGCTCCTCCACCCGGGCTCGTGTTGCAGCACGGGTCAGCGGGCAGGCACCGGGGCGCGTGCCGTTAGCAGCAGGGCTGCCGTGCTGCTGCGGGGCCGCGGAGCTTTTGCTGTGCTCTGCACTGGCAGGTCAGGGTTGGCTCAGGTCTTCAGAAACAGATGCAAGTAGTTGAAGCTTCAGCACAAGGAGTTCGGGGATTGCACGGATAGGGATGAGCAGGACACGCTCGGTGGGTAAAATGCCGGGACAGCAGGCCAAAAATCCAGGGGCCAACTGGAGATGAAGAGCAGCCAGGGGCTGTGCAGGTGGCTGGTTGCGTAGGGCTGGAGGGGTGGAGTTACACACGAGGAGGCGGCGCTGGGTGTGGTTTACAGCCAATTCACTGGATGCTCTCAGCCACAGCTAGAAGCTGGAGGTGTGGGGCTGGTCTGGGTGAGCTAAAGCTGCCAAAGGAGGCTGGGGCCAAGGTCCTGCAGCTCCCCTTGTGCTGTCCCTGACGCAGAGGTAGGCAGCACGGCCACTAGGAGTTGGGTGTCCACGGGTTCGCTCATTTCTGCGTCCCGTTAACGATGTGCTGCATCTTGACCACAGGTCTGGGCTGTCTGTGTGTGTATGGCAGTGAAGGACTTGCTGTGCAAACAGCTGCTGCAGGATTTTGGTCCGTGCTTGCAAACCAGGTCTGTGCTCTCGGCTGCTCCGGGGGTACTGGTGTCAGCCCTGTTTTTTGCTGACAGAGTAAAATCCCAGAGATGTGGTTTCCCGTGCTTGCCCCGCTCCTTAACCTGTACTGAACGCTTGCAGGGCGCTGGCGGCATGAACTTGGAACGGGACTCGGAGACCACCTTTGACGAGGACTCCCAGCCCAACGACGAGGTGGTGCCGTACAGCGACGACGACACCGAGGACGAGCGGGACGGCCAGCAGGCTGCGCGGGAGCCGGAGCAGAAGCGGGTCAACAGGGAGGCCGAGGAGAGCCCGCCGAAAAAAGGTGCTGCCCTGATAGGAAAGCGGATCAGTTGGCTTTTTGTAGTTTATTTGTTGGATGGAATTTAAGAACTGCTTGAGCAGAACTTCAGCTGCTTGTCTTCCTCGTCACCTGGAAGCTGGAAGCAGCATGAGGCAGTAAAGTAAGAAAAGCAGGCTCCAGTCTAGTTCCAGTGGAAAGTACCTTAAAAAGGTGGCATTTGAAAGAGCCTTAAGCTGGTGGATTGGCTTCCCCATGTTCATAGCAATCAGCTCTTGACCCGTTTTCACCTTGCCTCCAGACTGCAGCTGGCAAGTTAAAGCCAACGACCACCGCTTCCACGAGCAGCCCCAGTTCAAGAGAACAGTGTTTCTGTGCTTCAAGGAAAGCAAATACGCGGTAGGTTTTCTCGATCTCACTGAGGTGACTGCAGGGCTTGTCAGGACGAACATCTAGTGGCACCACCGGTACGGCGTGAGCCGTTGCTGAAATAGCAGCCTTTATGCCTGGGCTAGGCAGGGCCTGGTGCAGGTTAACCTCTGCTCGCACTCACGTTGTCCCTCCCGAACAACTCTGATTCAGAGCCCATTGTGCCTGGGCGTGTTGTTTGTAGGCTGCCATCCGACACCGGCTGTAGCCCTCGTAGTGATGCTGTGCCTGTGTCGAATTATGCTGATACGCCCTACGGGGGAGGCTGCACGGGAGGGGGAGAGCACACCGCGCTCGTGTGGCAGTGCCACCCGGGGACAGGCGGAGTCCTTCCCACGCTGAGACTGGGTGATGCTCTGCAGTCCCTGGTGTGGCTGGAGCTGAAGTCTGGGCACGCCGGTGTCGGTGGAGCAGAGCTCTTTGTCCTGTGTCATTGAGACAGTGACCCACAGGAAACTGCTGAAGAGAGCTACGGCTCTAACAGAGTTGAGAGGAAAGGTTTCACTAGGAGAATGCTTCACTTACCAACGGGATCCGTGCATTTGTAAAGTCAGAACGTGATGCGGTGAGTGACGTTTGGTTTATTCAACAGGGCAATGCCATTAAGACGTACAAGTACAACCCTGTCACCTTCTTGCCGCTGAATCTGCTCGAACAGTTCAAAAGAGCCGCCAACTCCTATTTCCTGGTACTCCTCATTTTGCAGGTAAGGCACCGGTTCTGCGGAGGACTTGCTGACGGTGAGGCGGGCTTGGGCTGGGCTGATCCCGTTTGTCCCCAACAGGCGATTCCGCAGATCAGCACCCTGTCATGGTACACAACGCTGGTGCCCTTGCTCCTGGTGCTGGGAATAACTGCGGTCAAGGACCTGGTGGATGACGTAGTAAGAAACTCGTCCTGTTCATGCTGAAGGCAGAGCAGCTCGTCTTCCGCTGCGGTACGCAGTAGGGGGTGCATTCTCTGCTCCTGGTTTTCAGGCTCGGCACAGGATGGACAACGAGGTTAACAACAGAACCTGTGAAGTCATCAGGGATGGGAGGTTGGTGCTGCTTCCTTCTTAGCTTGGCTGTGAACGTCTGTTGCTTCGTTACAAAGTGCCATCACATAAGGCGACAGGGAAGGTTCAGCTTTTTTTCCCTGCTGTTCCATACATCTATGTGAAAACCTGACTGGGAAACAGGAGAGAATTGCCCAAAGGAGTCATTTAAACTTAGTTCTGTGGCACTACGTCTGTGCTAAGGGCAGCTTCCTTGGACTAGAAGATCCTAGAGGCCTCCTCCAACCTTAACGGTTCTATGATTCCTTGGGGAGGGGGAGGAAAACTCATGTGTGGATGAGCAGGGAAGAGCAGAGCTGCCTTCTAAGTTTGAGGCCCCAACTAAACTGCAGTTGCCAAAAGCAAAGGACACATCTTCCCAAGATGCAATGTTTTGGTACCGAGGAAGGTTTAGTATTTCAGGATTTGTAGAGTGTTCCAGATGAAACAGTAATAACCATTAAACTGTCTTGATCCTAGGTTCAAAAGCACGAAATGGAAAGATATCAAAGTTGGTGACGTCATTCGTCTGAAGAAAAATGCTTTTGTTCCTGTAAGTGCTTTAGATGTGCTCCTTTTGTGTTTCTACAGAATTCCGTGCAAATCTTGACTTGGATTTATTTGCTGCTTATTTATTTGTTTTACCAGGCTGACATTTTGCTGCTCTCCAGCTCAGAACCAAACAGTCTCTGCTATGTAGAGACAGCCGAACTGGATGGGTAAGGCTCTCCTTAAGGATTTCTTTGATTTATTTTTGGAAAACTGCGCCCAGTCTTTGATCCCCACAATTCAGGGAGCGTGAAAAGCTGGTGAGGGTCCGCTGGAGTGCTGCCTGGATGGCTGAAGTGTTGGTGAGCCCGATAGGAAAGGGGGCAGGAGCGGGGTTTAGTCAGCCTGGAGAAGGGCGGTTTAGTCAGAGTCTCTCACAGCAAGGACTGCACTGAGGGGGCAAGAAGCAGAGGATGCAAGTCACTTCAGAGGAAGTTCTGTCTGGATTTGAGAATGGAGATTTGAGAGTTCCTAGCGCAGCGTTTCTGAGAAGCCTCGCTTCTCCGAGGGTGTGGGGGTGGGGGGTACTCCCGTGCCAGGTCTCACCTGAGAGGAAAGCAGCCAGTGTGAGACCTAGCCGTGCAGCCCCTGAATGTTTCACAGCCATGCAAGAGAGGGGCTTTGCTCAGGGCTTCTGCGCGAGGTGAGTGTCGGTGGCACGTTGCTTCGCTTATTTTCGTCTTTCGTATATCAAGGTTTTTAACATCAAAGCCTTTAACACAAAGTTTGTCATAAAATGACCTTCTTATCCTTTCTTTTTAGCGAGACTAACTTGAAATTCAAAATGGCGCTTGAGGTCACAGACAGGTATCTTCAAGAAGAAAACGCCATGGCAGACTTCAACGGTTTGTGCATTCTGTTCTTCTTGTCACAGCTGCTCGGGTGCTGCTCAGGTGGCTTCCAGCGCCCGGGGCTGGGGGCTGAACAGTGCCTGCGGCACTGGAGGCAGCTGCTGCCTGCAGCACAGCACTGAGCATTCGTACAGCTCAAATTCCAAAGAAATGCTTTATTTAGGGCAACCGTACCGAACAACACCACAGCAATGTGTGAAGCAAAATTACCTGCGTGGTGGGTGCAAATCCGCCGATTCTTGTATAACTAGTTTGTGTTAATCACGTCCTCCTTGAAATCAGGTCTGATTGAATGTGAAGAGCCCAATAACAGGCTGGACAAGTTCACAGGAACGCTGTTCTGGAGGAACTCGAGCTATCCGCTAGATGCCGATAAGATCTTACTACGCGGGTGTAAAATCAGGAACACAGACTTCTGCCATGGGGTTGTCGTATTTGCAGGTATTCATGAAAGGAGGGCGATGGTATCCTTCTCTTATAACGACTGTATTTCATGTCCCGGTTTTGTAGAACACGAACACTAACTCTGGCTGTCTTATCTCTTTCCTTGTTCCTTAATTTTTAGGTGCTGATACAAAAATAATGAAAAACAGTGGGAAGACGAAATTTAAAAGGACGAAGATTGACTCCCTTACGAATTACATGGTTTATACTGTAAGGCTTTTTCTTTAAAATTCAGTCTGTATGCTTTTGGGATAGACTGAAGTGGGAACCCAGAGTATCTGCAGAGGCTCTTTGTGGGAAAGGTTCGCTCCCCTTCTTTTTGCCTGCTGTACGCGTAATATTCCAGGCTGAAGGTGGAGATGTGGCAGTTAAGCCTAGCAAGCATGGCTCAAGTGTCACGGGTCTCTCTGCGTGCCCTGCAGATCTTCATTGTCCTCATCCTGCTGTCGGCTGGCCTTGCCATCGGGCACACCTACTGGGAGCAGCAGGTCGGCAACTCGTCCTGGTACCTCTACGACGCGCAGGGCTACAGCCCCCCGTACCGCGGCTTCCTCAACTTCTGGGGCTACATCATCGTGCTCAACACCATGGTGCCCATCTCCCTCTACGTGAGGTAGGTGACGGCGCTGGTGAGAGGGGGGAGTCACTGAGCGTCGCCATCAGCGGGGAATGAACTTGGTTTTTCATGGTGGTAACTGATGCAATCCGTGGGATTGCTGGTTGCTGTGGGAGCAGCGCCGATGCTTTTGGCTAGGTCAGGCCGCAGAGGCTCTTCCCCAGCCGCTGCAGTGTTGGAGCTGAGCTGCGTGCTCTGAGGTTGCTCTGAGCGGCCTGGCTGGGGGTGGTGGTGCTCTGTGATGTGCTGCTGAGATGTTTTGTGTTAGCTCCTGTGTTGTGAGAGCAATCTGAGCCCCTGAAGGTACAGCCAGAGCCCCCTGGGTCTTGTCAAATAAATGTCATTACTTTGGGATGCCAGGTGCAGCTGGCAGTATCAACCTGTGGTTCATTCCATGTAGCGTCGAAGTGATTCGCCTGGGCCAGAGCTATTTTATAAACTGGGACCTGCAAATGTATTACCCCGAGAAGGACACGGCCGCCAAGGCCAGGACCACCACTCTGAACGAGCAGCTGGGGCAGATCCACTACATCTTCTCTGACAAGACAGGGACTCTCACGCAGAACATCATGACGTTCAAAAAGTGCTGCATCGACGGCCAAAGATACGGTGAGCCTGCGCCGCGCTGCTGCCGACACCGTGTGCGTCCTTGAACGCCTTCCCTCTGAAGAGAGGAGCTCCTCGCAGTGGGAGCTCTGCTGAACGAACGTGGCTGTTGTATGACAGTTCCACCTCATGCTCTCGTTCTTATTTTCGCTGTGGCATCGCTAGCGTAGGGCAGCTACCTCCAGCAGGATACAGAGGTTTTGCGGCTGGGAGTGAATGTGATTTCTTTTAAATCTGAGGTGTTCTCTGTACTGCTGACTTTGTGAATGAGTTGGTTTGCTGTCCTGTGCCTTGGGACTGATGGTGCTTGCCTTGCAGGGGACTGCCGGGATGGAGCAGGGCAGCTCCCGAGCCACCCGGAGGTACGTTGCTCTGAGGCATGAGGAGGTGCAGGCGGGCACGAAGAACGGCGCGTGGGATAACCCAAACTCTTCTGTTCTCTAAGCAGCAAGTGGATTTCAGCTGGAACGTGTACGCAGACGGGAAGTTCTTGTTCTATGATCACTATCTGATAGAGCAAATCAAGTCCCAGAAGGCGCCGGAAATCCAGAAGTTCTTTCTTCTGCTTGCTATTTGTCACACAGTCATGGTGGATGTTTCTGATGGTGAGCACCTTTTTTTTCTTTATTTTTTTTTTTTTTTGTCTTGTGCAAGAGGAGACAGCGATCGGCTGGCTGTCTCCCTGTGTCCGTGCCGCAGGTCAGCTCAACTACCAGGCGGCCTCCCCGGACGAAGAGGCCTTGGTGACGGCGGCCAGGAACTGTGGCTACGTCTTCCTCTCGCGGACGCAGAACACCATCACCATAAGCGAGCTGGGGGCTGAGCGCACGTACGATGTCCTGGCTATGCTTGATTTCACCAGCGACAGGAAGCGGATGTCTGTCATTGGTAAGCTGCCGGCGGCCGCCTCTGGTCTGTGGGATCTCTTCCAGGAGGGGTCGCTTGTGCTTCCCAGGTGCAGTGGCTGTGTGGCACTGAGTTTTCCTCCTCTCCTGTCATGGAAGAGAAAAGGGAGTGCCTTTGTCGAGCAGGACATTTGGCTGAGCAGGGTTAGGGATGCAGCGCTACGAAGAAACACGGTTGCGTGGTTTTGGAACTTAGCAGTACCTTGGAGAGCCTAGCGTGAGGCTGTTCCTCCGTTAAATGTCCTCCAGCACTTTGTCCCACCTCTCCTGTGTCACCCAACAGTGCGGGAAGCCGATGGAAATATCAGGCTGTATTGCAAGGGAGCTGACACGGTCATTTACGAGCGGCTGCACCCACGGAACCCAAAGAGAGAAGCTACGCAGAAGGCGCTGGATGTAAGTTTGCATTTGATGTGCTGCTTGTTACATGTTACATTTGTTGTTGGCCATAATCTAACTGATGTCCTTTGCCAAGCTATTACAACAATGCAGCCGGGTTTTTTCATTCTTTTTCAGGTTTTTGCAAATGAAACTCTGAGAACGCTCTGCCTCTGCTATAGAGACATAAGCCATGATGAATTCGAAGCATGGAATAAAAAGTTCAAGGAGGCCAGCGTAGCTACAAGCAACCGTGATGAAGCTCTGGACAAAGTCTATGAAGAAATAGAAAAAAACTTGATAGTGAGTCAAGCCTTAAATGTTTAATGTCCTTTTTGAAGTACGGATCTTTTTGAGAATCGTGTTATCCCTGTTGATAGGACCTTTTGGTTCAGATCTTTCCAATATTTCATTGACTTCAGGACCACGGTAAATCCTAGGGGAGGTTAAAAGCAGGAGGGGAAGTGTGCAGGTAACAAACAGCTCTGGCCCTGCTGGCTGGCGTTGCCACCACCTGGGGTTTCTCACCTGCAGCCCCGGCCCGGTGGGTTCGAGCAGGCTGTGCAATTTGGGGATGCTGGGCAGCGCTCTTCTCTCCCGCCTCTGTTCCGCACTGCTGTTCTACTGTTTCTTTACGATGTGCTTCAAGATCCATGGTGTTTTTTTTTTTTTTAATGGTGAACGCTTCTTGCATGTTTACAACATGTAAACTGACTGCAGCTATTCTCAAGAAAATTTCATGTGCAGTTGGAAGAACTTGAAGACGTAGCTGAAGTTTTCCATTCTCTGCTGTAAAGGAATCGTTTTCTCCAGAGGTTTCTCCTACTGAATGCCCGTGTTTCAAATACCTTCCAGCTCCTTGGGGCAACAGCTATTGAGGACAAACTGCAGGATGGAGTTCCAGAAACTATCTCCAGACTTTCAAAAGCAGATATCAAAATCTGGGTGCTTACTGGTGACAAAAAAGGTGAGTTTGCCTGCAGCCAAAGAGGATAACAGCTAGAAGGTAAACTGGCACAAACGCAGGCTTGTACTAAAGCACATTTTCTAGAAAAACACAGTGTGGAAGTCTGTTAAATCAAAGCTGGAGGGATTTCTACAATGCGCAGCTGTTCCCAAGCCAGATCTTGTCTTCTGTTAAGGCATACCCAGCATACCCCTGAGGGCAGAACACTTGCCTGCCCAACTTGTCCTTTTACAATGAAAATTTACTTTTCACAGAAATGACAAGTGCTGCTGACAAAGACTGGTTTACCCTTCTGTGGGTAGTGACTAGTCTGCAGCCCAGGGGCATGTTCTGTTAAGGCGGTTCGAAAAATGGCATCAAGTCTGCGAGTAAGAACGGCTGCCTACAGCCTGGGCGGTTTCTCAGGACTGAGCTTTACTGGATGCTTTCCTCCTTCATGTGTATATTTATTTGTTTTATTGTAGAAACTGCTGAAAATATTGGATTTTCTTGTGAGCTCTTAACAGATGAAACAACAATCTGCTATGGAGAAGATATCAGGCAAGTGAAAAGCACAAAGAATGTCTTGTGAGAAGATAAAAGTGTTCAGGTTCTGGAATTGTCCCCAGACTTGGCCTGGGTTTGAAGCTCATCCTTGTGATGGTGTCCACTTCTCTTTCCAGCGCTCTTCTTCAGACTAGGTTGGAAAACCAGAGGAACAGAGCTGGATCAAGCACACATTCCTCTCTGAGGATGAACGAGCCCTTCTTCCAGGGCAGCAGAAATCGCGCTCTAATAATCACTGGGGCCTGGCTGGTACGTGCAGAGGGGGATCTCCTGTGTGTGTGAGATGTGGGGCTGCTACGTGTCACAGCATCCTTCCTTATCATTTGTCTGCTTTGCTGAAGCAGTTAATGACAATTCTTTGGCCCTAGTGCCACCAGCTGGCCACCTCTGTTTGAGGTTTATGTTCCAAAGGAGTTCTAGTTTTGCAGGTTGAACACAGTGCTCAGTACAGGCCTTGGTACCCTGCTGTGGCACTGAACACAAGCACCAGGGTTTTGTTAGTCCCACCAAGCAGGTTCTTCTCGTTGTTTCATGGCTGTTTGCTCGCTCCTCTGCACGAGCACTTTATTACAATGCTGTAAGTGGGACATGACGGGGTGCCTGGGGTGTACAGGCAGCCCTTGGAGCGCTCTTTTAAACGGCGCACAAGGGAACGTGGCATTTCTGTTACGCAGAATGAAATCCTGCTGGAGAAGAAAAAGAAGAAGAAGAAACTTAAACTGAAATTCCCCAGGACAGCAGAAGAGCAGCAGAAGCAGACTGAGAAGAGGAGAAGGGCTGAAGCTTACAAAGAGCAGCAGCAGAAGAACTTTGTTGACCTGGCCTGCGAATGCAAGGCTGTGATCTGCTGCCGAGTGACTCCCAAGCAAAAAGCGATGGTGGTGGAGCTCGTGAAGAGATACAAGAAGGCCATCACCCTGGCTATTGGGGACGGTGCCAATGACGTGAACATGATTAAAAGTAAGGCAGCCGTAAGGCTTCTCCTGGTAGGAAACATCTCTGCTGGGAGTTCTTCTGCAATCTCCTCGCTCTCTCTGTTAAGAAGACTCTGCCGGCTGTTTCGTTACCCACCTTACCGCTGCCTGGGTCCCTGCTAGCCCCTCTGCCTGTGCTTTCCCTTTCTGAGGAGACCTGGTAAAAGATCTCTCCTCGGTCACGTTGTTCCTGGTGTCTGTGTCGTTGCCTCAGCTGCCCACATTGGAGTTGGAATCAGTGGCCAGGAGGGGATGCAGGCTGTCATGTCCAGTGACTACTCCTTCGGGCAGTTCCGCTACCTGCAGAGGCTGCTGCTGGTCCACGGGCGGTGGTCCTACATCAGGATGTGCAAGTTTCTAAGATACTTCTTCTACAAAAACTTTGCTTTTACGCTGGTCCACGTCTGGTATTCGTTCTTCAATGGCTTCTCTGCCCAGGTAAGAAGCTGTGCTCGGGTCTAGCATTAACAGGCTGCTCTTCCTCTTCGGCGGTGCAGGACAGCCAAAGCTGAACCTGGGAAGGGATGGGAACCTGCAGTTAGCATCAATAATTTCTGCGGGACAATAGATAATGCTCGCTAAGCTAGCTAGCTCATCAGCTGAGCAGCTGGTTATGATTTCAGAGCACTCACAGTCACTATCATGGGGAGGAAGCGCTTTGGGGAGGGAAACCTTTCTGAACCACGCTGCCTAAATATCCCCAGGTGAGGTGAGACGGTGCAGTTACACCAGTAAGAAACCAAAGCCACGTGTTCTTTAAAAATCTTGAACTGCTGGCTTGCAATGTGCTCGTTGTAGAGGGCGGTGCTTGAAGTTCACGTAGCACCGAGAGGTTGTGCTCACCCAGGTGAGAGGCGTGAGGCGTGCTGGGGCTGGGTCTCACAGCACCTTTTGGGCAGGCACAGAGAGGTAATCTCAGGTAATCACAGAGCATGTGACTGTTCTAGGGAACTGGAAGGAAGAGGTGAAACAAGACCATAATCATTACGTACTGAAGTTCCTCTTCCCTTTCAGACGGCGTACGAGGACTGGTTCATCACGCTGTACAACGTGCTCTATTCCAGCCTCCCGGTCCTGCTGGTCGGCCTGTTTGACCAGGTACTCGCACAGCGTGAACAGCAGAGGACTGCAAAGGCATTGAACATCAGGTTGAAATAGCGCAGAAGCTAGCTGCTTTGTTTTATGCACCAGGAATTGTTTTTGATGTGTATTCGTTCACAGGGTGTGAGGTAGCAGCAGGCAGTAAGCAGAGAGGTTCACTCTGTAGCTGTCAGGTGCTGCAAGGCTGTGGGTGCTCTTCTCTTTGCAAATAATGATCCCACTGAGAACAAGGAATTGCAGCAACTTTTGTTTCTTTATGAAGGACGTGAGCGACAAGCTGAGTCTTCGATTCCCGCGGCTGTATGTTTTGGGACAGAAGGATTTACTTTTCAATTACAAGAAGTTCTTTTTAAGTTTGCTTCATGGAGCTTTAACTTCACTGGTCATCTTCTTCATCTCGTACGGAGCGTTCCTTCACACCATGGGACAAGACGGAGAAGCCCCTTCAGACTATCAGTCGTTTGCTGTCACTGCAGCATCTTCTCTTGTGTTTGTTGTCAACCTTCAGGCAAGTAAGCTTCGCTTCCTGACCTCTTGCTCTGGAAACACCTGCTGCTGGTGGTTCGAAATATGTTTGCCGAAGCATAACAGGTTGCAGAATTTTCCACTTTGTTGCGTCCTCTCTTCTCTGTTGTCGCTGTCTGTCAGGCTGAAGTGTAACGGGATGAGCGATGACTTGACCGAAAGTTGTTTGTCCTCGGTCGTCTCTTTTTGGGTCAATAAACTCATCTGGAGTTTCTCTTTGCTTCCAGATCGGCTTGGATACATCGTACTGGACCTTTGTGAATGCTTTCTCCGTGTTTGGGAGCATTGCGATTTACTTTGGTATCACGTTTGACTTCCACAGCGCCGGCATCCACGTTCTCTTTCCTTCTGCTTTCCAGTTCACAGGTCAGTGCCGTGTTCCTGCCTCACGGGAGCCTGGCTACAGAGCTGCGTACCTTGAGCAGAGCCGCTGCCAAAATGCCGCACACCGCACTCTGCTCCCCTCTTTCTAGGGACCGCCCCGAACGCTCTGAGGCAGCTGTACCTCTGGCTGACCGTGGCTCTGTCCACTGCTGTGTGCCTGCTTCCCGTGGTGGCACAGCGCTTCCTAGTGATGACCGTTCGTCCTTCGGAAAGTGAGCGAGTGAGTACAGCCTCTCCTTACCGTGGCACACGTTTACTGGCAGGGCTCGGTGCTTGTGCTAGCAGTAGAGGCAGGTACGTGGCTGTGCCCCAGGGAGAGCTGCGGCCGGCTGGGGCTGCCAGCTTTGACGCGTTCTGACTTCCCGGGTGCCTCCTCGTGAGCCTCTGGGTGACGCGGGGGTGCTGCAGGAGCTCAGCACGCAGCTCGGTGTGCTGTTAGCTGCTCAGAAGCTACACCAGACGCCAAACGCAGGCGCGTTGTTTCCCTTTACAACGCACAAACCGATTTCTCTTTGCAGGTCCAGAAGAACCGCAAGAAGCTCCTGGCAGAAGAGGAGCAGTGGCGGCGGAGGCAGACCGCTTTCCGCCGGGGGCTGGCAGCCCGGCGCTCTGCCTACGCCTTCTCCCACCAGCGGGGCTACGCCGACCTCATTGCCTCGGGGCGCAGCATCCAGAAGAAGCGAGCTCCGCTGGACGCCGTGCTGGGCCCCGGCGTGGCAGGGGGCAGGGAGGCTCCTGAAACAGGCTGAGGTGCCGCGGCCTGGGCAGAGGTTTCTTGTCCAAAGGACGGCACAGGCAGAAATCGTAAACCGACTCAGGATACTTGTTAAACCCAATGGCATAAGGATGTGGCGATTCTGTAACGCGTTGCCGCAGAACTTCTTGGGCCTGGACTGCTGGAAGCACAGGAAAGCCAAGAGTTCTCCGCGGAGCTCCTAATCCTCTTGCAGCTGATTTGTGTTTAACGTGAAACTGATGGATGTGCGTGCTAGAGGATGAAAACTGACATTTTTTTAGTGACGCCTGGAACTGCAAACTTTTTTCCCCATTTTGAGCACTGTGTTGGTATAGAATTGCAGCTGCATTTCCTGCTGGCTCTGAAAACAAATTGCTCAGCAGCAGCCTCTTCGTGTGCACCATTTCATTAGACTGCACAGCGACAAGGACGCGCTGCAGGTCTGCGATCGGGCTTGGAGGCATCCTGACCTCCCAGGTGTTTCTGTTCGCTGTTGTCTCTGCCGGAGACAGCCGGAGCGAGCTCTCCTTGCATCTCCTTAGCACGAGCGATCCGCCGTGGTGCCCTCCGTACTTCCTCGATTTTCCCGAGAATAAAGAGTTCTGAGTCAACAGCTAACAGCCTCCTTCCACCCAGGGAGGAGCCCCCGGCCCCGCTCTGCCCCCCGGTGCTGCCTCGGGGTGGGGGGGGTGGCTCCAGAGCGGCAGCACCCGGGGGGCGAACCCTGAGGGGGGGAATGCTGAGGGGGGGAATCTTGAGGGGCGAACCCTGAGGGGGGGGAACGCTGAG
>VXAV01010360.1:194704-204977 GCA_013399715.1 Alectura lathami
CCCCGTGGCGTTGCTCGAAGGAACAGAATTGATTACCTCCCCACGGATCAATGGTGCTACACGCGCCGCGGCCGTGCAAGAGGAGATAATGAACTGAAAAAACAGCTGTGAGACTCCTCATCTTTGGTATTGTAGCTGCTGAGGTTTTGGTTGCTCTGTTCCTTGTTCTTTTGAAAAAAAAAAAAAAAAACTGCATAGGCACAAATTAAAGACAATCTTCAACTTTCAGACGACTGAGGTGTCACATGAAGCAGCAATCATACTGGCTTTACCGGTTTTTTGTTCCCGTCAACCCTTTCTTTGAAATCTGCTTCCTAAACTGCCCGAGGTGGCTGTCAGAACACAGAGTGTTGCTTGTTCGCTTCCTGACGTGCTTCCTTGTTTTTTTTTTTTTAAGTTTTCTTTTCTTTTTCAAATGGAACAGTTCGTTGCAGAAGAAGTAGGTGCAGAAAATGTTTCTTTGGTTTCGATTAAGTAGTACATAAAAAAGTCTCAAGTGTCTCTAACGAAGCATTACAGCGTCCGGCTTGCTCCGCGGGGGCCACGCACTGGCGAGGAGCGCATCGAGCGGCACGCGGCCACGCCGCTCGCGACTTCGCGCACGTGCTTTGCTCGGCGCTCGCTTCCTGGCGCGGCAAACGACCGGCGGGGATTTGGAAACTGTCTGGGGTCTGTGAAGCGTGCTGATCTCGAAAACGAGCGGCCACGCTAAGGATGGCGTAAAGAAAAAGGCGAGTTACAAATATCTTTGGCTTGCAGTAGTCCTGGCTCTTTGGTGTGCTGCGTGCTCGTCGGGTTCCGCGAACTGGCGGATGAAAAGAACTGAACGCTTCATGTCGAAATCACACGTGGCACGTCTGCAGCGGTCGGTGACATCTGAAGGGCTTGCTTGTGGTTTGTTCCTGTCTCATAGAATTCCCATCAGGATTTTCGAAACAAAAAAAGAACAAAAACATGTCGAGCGCTGAATGCGTTTTGGTGATGATGAGACTACAAAGGGGAAAACAGGCTCCCAGTAACGAAAAGGACTTCTTAATGACCTAAAAAAATCTAGATCTTCCAAAATCTTCTGTTTGCATGTACCGTAGCAGTTCAATTGACCTCCTGAGTGTGCATCTGCATCATGTACAAACACAGAATTTGTGACAAACTGCAAACTGTGCTTGAGGCTTGTGTAGCCACGTCTTTGTTCACTAGCGACTTCGCACGTTAGAATGCATCGCAAAATAACGGCTGGAGTGAGTCCAGAACCGTACCTATCCTAGAGCTATTGTCTTTGTGCTTGATACTTTGAGCTCAAGTGAAATGGATTTTTCTGATCCAAGATCAAGCTATACTCACGGCTTAAATAAAAAAATAAAATAAAAAAAACAACAACCAAAACTGCAACTTTGATCTTTGTTCCCCTGGAACACTTAACAAAACCATGCCTGAGATTCGAAAACAGGTTCTCGGACTCCTCGGCGTCTCGGTGTCAGCCTTGTGCTCCGCTGCGGCGCGGCCGGGCGCCGGGCTCAGGAGAAACTCGCCTCGCGAACGGCTCTGCCTTCGGACCTGCTTCGCCTGTCCTGAGCGTAGTGTCGCGGAGCAAGGGGTCAGCTCTTCGCTCGCGCCTTCCCGACCGCCTCAAGGCCGTGGGGAGCGTCCTCTCCTGGCAGCTAGGCCAGGACGATCCCGGGAGGATTGTGCTTTCAAGTCGCCAGTGAAGGGCCCCGCCGCGCCCGCGCCGCTCGGCGGCTCGCTGCCGCTCACGCTTTGGTACAAGTGCTGGGGGCTGAGGAGGAGCCCCCGGTGCTCAGGTCGTCCTGCCACTTCTCCAGGCTGCGCCGCCTGGCGTTCATGAAGAAGTTGCTGACGGTGGTGAGCTCCAGGCCCAGCTGCTGGGAGATGGTGATCTGCATTTCTTTGGACGGGCGCTTGTTCTCCTTGAAGATGGCGAAAAGCGTTCGGCGCTGGAGGTCGGTGAAAACCAGGCGGGATTTCTTCTGGGAGTTGCTCCTCTCCTTGCTGGGCTCCTGCTCTTTGCGTTTGCATGCTTGGGGAGGGGGTGGGTGGGAGACAGAGAGAAAGAGACGGTCAGCACGCGCCCGGCGGCAAGGGCCCCGACCGCGCCAAGGAGCCGAAGCCAAAGCCCGGCTTGCAGGGCATCGCACGCTGCTGCGCCAGCACCGGGAGCCCGCAGCGCCATCCCCATCCTCCCCCTCGCTGCTTCACAGCGGGTCCTTAACCAGCAATGACCGCATTTTTCACAAAGAAGCTTGGAAGCGCTGCTGGAAGCAGGCAGGCACGCCGCGCTCTGTCCCCCACCCCCACGGGGCTCTGCCCCAGCGTTGCACCCGGCGGTGTCCCTGTCCCTGGGCTCCGTCCCCCACCTCTCCCTGTCCCCAGCCTCCCCCTGGCTGTGCCCACCCCGGGGTGCCCCAGGAGCCCCCCCACCAGCTCCCACCCGGCCCCCAGGCTGGGCGGCAGAGCCGCACGCTCGCCGCGCCGAGCCACGCTCAGAAACCCCGGTATTAACGGCTGATCCGCACTTATTAGCGCGGGGAGAACACCAAGTGCTGAAAGCAATACCTCTGCCACGGCACATCCAGGTTTAAAAATAGACCGATAAGGCTGTCTGCGCAAGGCAGCAAGATAAAAAAAAAAAAAATCCGTATGTTGACAGGATTAGGTAATGTGCTGGGACACAGAGAGCAGGGGGAATGGGGAAGCGGACCTAGCGAGTGATTCTGCAGCTCTGACGCGTGAGGTGAGAACCGGGTCCAAAAAGCAGCGCTCAGGGCGCGGCAACGCCCGTAATCGGCCTGAGGTCAGGCCTGCACCCACCGCTGGGTGCTGGGCACGGCACCGCAGCGCTCCCCCCGACCCCGTCCCCTGCGTCCCCCGTCCGGGTGCTCCGGGCTGCTGGCTGCAAGCCCCTCTCCTGCCCCTGCTCCTCCTGCTCCCTTGCCCCTCAGGGGCCCGCAGCTCTGCGCTTCTGCCCCCTGCGTGCACCCTAAGCTGGCAGACAACGCTCCCCGCGGACAACGCACGCCTGGAGCGAGAAAGCAGATCTCAGCTGGGCGTCCGCGCGCGGCGTTTCCTCGAGCCTGCGTCTGGAGCCCCGTGAGCGGGGAGGCGGCGAGCGCCCGCCCTTGTGCTGCAGACCCTAGCAGGTTCCGGGGCACGAGGAGGATCCCAGTGCTTCCTCCCATCACTAATTTATGTCCAGAGGTACTCTGTGTCTTGCAGCTATTGGTATTCGCAATAAATAATGCAAAGGTTTGTGCTTTTCGATGCATTCGGTAAATACTTTCCTTGAACTGTTAAGTTTGCTCTTGAAAAGGAACCATAAAGGCAGACGTTTCTCCTTGACATGCATTTCTCAGAAGAGAAAAACGGAGCGAGCACTCTAATAAAATAAAGTTATTACCCAGGAAACCTGCCTGCAGAAAGAGAAAGGCTTTACGAGTGGAAGGAAGGGAAGCAGCCATCTTGGTGCGAAGAGCAGTTTGATTTATGAGCTGCGGTTAACACTGAATACGTTCTGTGGAAGAAAACGGATGATTAACCGTAATTAAAAGCCATAGCTGTGACAAGAAGCGCTCCATCCCCCTTGTCCACGCTGGGCTGCGGGTGCTTTGCGCAGAGACAACATAAAAGAGCTCAGGTTCGTCACCGCCTTACCAAATTTTTACCGAAGGGGGATTCTACGGATCCAAGAGGCGCCAGCGGAGGAGCTGTGACACGCGGCCCCACCGCTGCGCCGGGGCCCTGCTGGGGTCAGCACCGGGGCCAGAGGATCCCCGCAGCACGCGTCTGAGCACCCCGAGCCAGCTGCCCCAGAGCCAGCGCAGCAGCCCTTGTAGTTTAAGCTCAGTTTTTTTTCTGGGTTTTGTTACGCTGTTTCTGCTGATAGCTCGCTTGCAACAATATTCTTATTTTCTGCAACAATAACTCTTATTGCCCATTTTCTTCCCCAGAAGAGAGGAACCCAGCCAGCCCCTGCATTACCCAGAGCCATAAATCACGGCAAACGCTTAAAGCACTGCAGCTGGTAAGCACTGTCCTTAAAAACTTTGGTTGATAAAGGCTGAAGTATTGGGAAATTTAACTCTACTCATTAAAAATGAATATCTGGCAACCGCCAGCCAATGGCAGCGTGTGCCATTACCGCCGCTGAGGAAAGCTGCTGGAAAAGCGAGGCTTGTGCCGCGCGCGTCCCCCCGCCCGAGAGCTGCAGCTGAGGACGGGCAGCGAGGGGCTGCGACCCCCTGGGGCTCCGAACCCAGCCCGCCTCCGCCGCGGGATCCCGGCGCCGCGTTCCCGGGGGCGCTCCAGGAGCCCCAGGGAGTCGTTCCCCTCCCTGGCTCACAGAGACGGGCCGCCGACGCTGACCTCTCCGCTTCCGACGGGTGCAGCACCAAGCCGACCAAACCGCGCTATCTGTCTGATGGAACTCAAAGCTGTCTCAATCTGATTTCAGGGAGAACTCGACGTGAAGGAGATTTAATTACGCCGGTTGCGCTGAACGCAATGAAACGGCCATCAGAGCGTTTTCCCAGGGTTTAAAACGTTTTCCTTTTGGTATGATTCACTTAAAGCAACCTCCTCTGTATCTGCGCCGCTACCGTCTCTTAAAACCTAGGCCTCAAAAATCAATTTGATTACCTCTCGGAATTAAGTATGCACAAATGGAAGCAATTGAGATCGATACAAATTAGGTTAAGTACTCCGCTGTGTACGAAGTCATTATGTAACAAGAAACAATTTGAATGCAGATGCAAATAATCGCGCTGGCGGGGCGCGCAGCCAGCGCGCGTTCGCCTGCGCGTCCCCACCTGCCACGCACACGTGCCAAACCCTCCCGCTCGTCTCGCCCCGCGAGCACCCTCTGAAGGCGCTCGCCTGGAGGGGCAGACGCGCGGCGCCGGGCGTTAGCCCTGCCCTTCCAGAGAAGAGCAGCCTTGCTCTCCACACAAGCCTCCTGCAGGGGCAAGGTGATGGCCAGCAGGCCCTGGTGCAGACACGGGGGCTCCCGTAACACGCCGAGAGCAGCCCCCGCACCCGTCTGTTTCCTGCTGGGAACACTTTCCTGGGGCTCAGGCTAATTTTTCTCCCCGAGCTCTGCGACGGGAGGAAGCCTTTCTACACCGAGGGCCTGCATCCTTCAGCTATCTGGGAAGAGAAGATGAATGGACCTGGAGACTTGCTTCCTTTATATTCCCTCCAGGCAGGGAGCAGGTCTCAAGCTGTTCGTGCCAAACCTCTTGTAAATCTGCTGGAGAGCTGAAATTGGGCCGTAAATCCCACGGGGCAGGGACCGTTTCCTCCGTGCAACACTGCGGCACCGATCTCAGCGCGGGATCTCCGACAAGGGCCTCTAAGTACTGTTGTAATATACTTCCATCATTAATACAGCATAATAAATAATAGATGGGATAGGGCAATTTATTGCACTCCAGGGCAAGGAGGAGTGGAGCGCGGTGCGGCGCGGTTTAAACGCGCTCAGGGGCACCGCGCGGCTGCAGCAGCTTCGGCACAGCAGCCCCAGCCGCCTGCGCCAGCCCGCGTCGTGGCTTTGTTCCACCACGGGCACCTCTGGGACCTTCCCTCACCCACAGGCTCCTGCTTTCCCAGCAGGGGTACGAGCACCCCGAGACCTGCAGCCCTGGGTGGAGCGGAACTCACGCCACGAAAGCCACGGCCACGATCGGCCCCGCAATTTGCGCTCCGGGCGCTTCCCGCACTCCAGGCAACGACCGCTCAATGCGGAAGGCAGGAGCACGCCTCGGAGGCGCGACGTTGGCTCCCACCTCCTCCGCCNGCGGGCTCCGAAGCGCGGAGGAACGGAGGAGAGGCGCGTGGCGCGGCACGGGGGGACGCGCTCCGGGGGAGCCTTCTGCATGCTCCCCCTTTCCCTCCTCCGCTGCGCGCTGCTTGCCAAAGCTTAATGCCTCGGTACCGGCCCTCGCTTCTAAATGGCCATTACGACAAGATGAGATCTGCTGGAAAATCACCGCAACTCATAAATATGTTCCCTGCTTACTTAGAGATATTTTGGTCCCAGAGACAATTTGCGTTTTGGGAAACTGCCAGCCTCTCTTGCTTGTCTAATAATTCCTCTGCAAAGCATTTAGCGGAGGTTTGATCCCCTTCCTCACGGCGGAGCCGTTTGAGTTTATAGCCCAGAAAACCCAAACAACCCCAAAACACTCCGACTCCTTTTCGACTGCGCTTCTATCTACCATCGGCCAGTTGTCTCGTTGATCTTATCGCCAGACCCACTGGAGATCAGTCTGCTTCGTATGATTCCTGCGTACAAAGGCCCTCTATAAATCAGAAAGCCTTTTATGCAAAAGTCTGCGAGATTGATAGGACTGGATACGAAATCTTTTACCCTGGAAAAAAAAGACATATTATCTGTCCCACCGGACACAATGTTTTCTCTGCATATTCACCTCCACTGTATGATGGGGCTTTTTGTAGGAAGACAGGAGACATGATAGCAGGCTGAAACACAAATAGATTCCTATCAGAAGAAAGGGAGTAATTTTTTTTTTTTTTTTTTTGCTCTGCCTGGTGGGGATAAGATGAGAAGTAAAGGATTTAGAAGACAAAAAGGGAGATTAAGGCCAGTCATTAAGGATTTTTTCTACCTGCAAGCCCTGGGAGAGATTGCCTAGGTAGCTGGGAAGGCTCCGTCACGGACGATGCTCGAGGAACACGGCAGATTGTCAGCACATGCGGCACCGCAAGCCCTGCTCAGCCCTGGTTTCCCTGTCAGCGTAACGCTCCACACGCCTGCAGAGCCCGACTGCCTCTCCGAAGACGTCTGCAGGGGAGCTGCTCTGTCTGGAAGGGATGAAAAAGCCTCATGCAAAGGNGGGGGGGGGGGGGTGGGGGGGGGGGGGGGGGGGGGGGGGGGGGGGCGGGAACGTTCGGGGCACGGTTTTGGGGGTAATACGAGGAAGGAGTGTTAATGCTGGCCAGCTGGGGCCACAGTGCAGAAAAACAAAGTGCAAGGTTGAGACAAAATGCCCCTATAAAGAGCAGCAGTTTTTGGAAAATAACCCTTTGAGCAAAGATGTTCTCTTCTTGGCATGTTCCTTGTCACAAACACATTCAGTTTTAAAATGCAGAGAAATATATGGGTTTTGGCGCTTTCAGTTCAAATGGTGATAACTAAGGGATACTAGGGAAAAAATGAGATGCTGAAAAAATAGTAAGAAAATATGAAAAACAGAGACCAGAAAAGCTCAGAGCAAGCAACACATCCTGAGAGACTGAACGTTTCTTATCAATAGCAGAGGGAAAAAGAGGTAGAAAAGCATTTAATTATCAACGTGGTCAGATTTTTCTTCGTCAGCTGACCAAGAAACTGACAAAAACTTGTTGCTTAACAAAAATAGTATTCAAATATCGGCAGAGCAGAAATGTCTTCAGTGTCTGCAGAAGTGCAGCAAAAAGGTAGGGTGGGATATCATTTCAGAAAGTTGGTACCTGAGAGATATGATTTATCGCCGAGCACCACCATTTACTGCACGCATTGTTCAAGCACAACCACGAATCCACATCCGACGGGAGCACTAATATTTCAAGCCACTAAACGCCGTTCAGCGGATCGTTACGCACCCGTGTATTAGTTCGAGGCTAAGAAATGGTTTGACGTACACTCGGCTGGTACAGATGTGTTTCGCCGTGATTTTCAGCCGCACCCACGGCCCGAGCACCCCCCGGGCGCCGGCGGCAGCCCCGCACCCNGCGGCGCTGCGCCCGCGGGGACACAGCGCACGGGGACACAGCGCACGGGGACACGGGGACACAGCACGCGGGGACACAGCACACGGGGACATGGGGACGCAGCACGCGGGGACATGGGGACGCAGCACACGGGGACACGAGGACACGCGGACACAGGGGCATGGGGACCCGCGGCAGCCGCCACTGCCCCGGGAGCTGCCTGGCTGCCGCGCTGTGACCGAAGGGACACGAGCACGGTGAGTTTGGCAGATGAATCGCTGACGGCGTTTTGGTACAAAACTGCAATCGCCAATAACGTGATTCAGCAATCAGATGTAAGCAAGCGGAGTGAGCACTCTGCCTGGAACCGCAATGAGTGCGGTGTGGGGCCATGCGTCCCACCCTGCTCCCGACTCGCTGCTGCCTGCACGTGGGGCTTGGTGCCCCACGGAGCAGCGAGGTCTCAGTAGGTTACACGGGCGATAAGGCGAACCGAGGTGCGAACACATGCTCTGCTCCTTACCTCAGTGCAGAAACCCAAGCTGCAGCAGCTGCTGTGCAGTCAGTGATGCCAATAAAACAACTAACATGGGCTCCTGACTTGGAGCCCACGTGAGCTTGGGAACGCATAGAGGGATACGGCGCAAGAGTTATTTTAATTGCATTCTTCCTGTGTTTACCTACCACGGATTTGATGATAATATGCCGAGGTTGAGCACTTTGCAGGCAACGCAGGCATGAGGACACGGCTCTGTGTCCAATTAACCTGAACCACAGCTGAACTCTGCCCTTCGAACCCACCACGCTGATAAATGCATTGACTCACCTGGCGATCATTGATATTTTTTATCCTGGCAGAAACGCAGGGACTGCCCTACCCGGGCCTGAGCAAACAAAGATTTTGCGGGGACATTTCCGTGTAGGTGGGTGGGCGGTGAGGCGAGGAGGCCGTGGGGCCCACCATGGGGCCATGGGCACGCTACAGGGCAGCGGGTCACGCCATCCCCCTGCCCGCTCCTCCGCCCGCCACCGGCTCCCCACACCCTCGGTTCTCGCTCGGATCGTGGCTGGAGGCCACGTAACCGAGCACTGCAGGCAGGAGAGAAAACCTATCGAGCGGGGCTTTAACGATGCGGCTTCCGTGCTGGGGGAGATCGGATCAATGGGATCGATGCGAGAGGTTTCCCCGGCCCTGCATGGGACGGGAGAGGCTTCTCCTCGCCCCCGCGGCAGAGCCGGCAGGAGCCCCCCGGGCTGGGGGCGCTTTGGGGCCGGGGCCAGAGCCGCTCCGGGCCGGGGCCGTGCTGCAGCAGAAGGGCTTGCCCGGGCTCACGGCGATCCCTACAAGCTCTTTCTCTATTCCACCTCCAGGCCGGTCCCAGCGAAGGCACCCAGAGCTTCCCCCCGGGCTGCGGAGCGGGGTCTCAGTGCCGGTGTCCCCTTGCCAGGACGTCCCCCGGCCGCCACCGCTCCGGCTCCACCTTGGGCACGGCCGCTGCCGCCCCCCTCTCCCGACTGAGGCCGGCGGCCGGCTTCGGAGCCTCGAAAAAACCAGCGCGGAGCACAGCCCTGCCGGAGAGGGGAGGGGACCCTACCTTCGGCTTACTCCTGCTCGGAGGAGTTTCGGCAAGCGAGCGAATGGAAGGGAAACACCGAGGCAATGAGGCTGCGTGTTCTCGCGTGGTAATAAAAAATGGATTTCCCGAAGGGGACGGTAATTCGCAAAGGTCTTTGCCGCGCCAGCTCCCCCTGCCCTGGGAGCCGCTTGCCCTCGGATGCTGCCCGCACCTCGGCCAAACGGACTGGGAGCAGGAGTGGGGAGCGGCTGGGTGCCGCCGGGGCTGCGGAGCTCAATGCTGCGGGTGCCGGGTGCTGGGGTCTCAGGCAGGGCGCAGGCAGGAGGTCTCGGGAGAGCCAGAAACATGGGCAGCCCGCATCCGTGCGCCTGAGGGATGACACAGCCCGAAGCAAAAAAAAAAAAAAGGTTCAGGAGAATTTCACAGCCCTTCCTAAACTCACGCAGACTCGAAACCCGAGCCCTGGCCCGCGGGGTGCGCCCGGAGCCGCCGGGATGGGAAGCGGCGGGGCCGGGGAGCCCCGGGACAGCGGTACCGAGGCAGCCGGGGTCGGGGCAAGCAGGGTGCTGGGAAGGCTGGGCACCAGCAGCAGCGTTACTGGAAGCGAGCCGGCTCAGGCTCCAGACCAGTGAAGGCTGGGTCCACGCGTTTATGCTCCTGTTGCCAGCGCGAAAGCTCTTTTAATTTTCTAAACGTTAACTGCACCGATCGCCCTCCACGCAGGGAGGGATGCGGCCCCGCGCCTCCGGGCGCACCCCGGCCCTCGGTGGGGGCTCAGGGGTGCGGGGGAGCTGAGCAGAAGCGACGGCGATTGCAAAGGTGAAAATGTTTAACGGAGCCAACGTAATGGGATCGATTAGCGGAGGCGAAATGAACGAGCGGCGGAGCCACCCCGAGGAACACCCCGCGGGTCCTGCAACGTCCCTCGCTGTCCCAGCACAGCCCGGCCGGGCACCCGCACGCACCACGCTCCT
>VXAV01010367.1:6313-18495 GCA_013399715.1 Alectura lathami
GTAATCCAATCGCTTGTGTCCCCCACTGGTGAGCTATCAATACACTGTTTCTTCAGTTATTATGTGGAAGGCAACATCTGTCTCAATAGCAAAAACTGAAAAAGCAAACTAGAAGAACGATTAGAGAACTCAGCTCTCACCTGGGAGAGGTTCGTCCTCCTTTTACAGCATGTGATCACACTTCCTAAATGCTTCAGAGAGTAGCTTGGGAATCCTGCACTTCATGCATCAGTCTCCCAAGCACAGAATTTCAGTAGCTGTTCCTTGCACACCGCTGTTTCTTCCTCTGTTAATTACTAACCGGTGCTACTGCTAAGTATGGCTCACCTGACCGCACAAAATGTATGTGATGCTCTTCAAAGCTATCCAAGCTTCAAGCAGTTGCGTTTCTCATGTAAAGCACTTCATCAACCTTCATACAGTTCCAACATAAGTCTCTTGCAAAAGTTTTCCCCAAGTGTTAGCCACATATCTGACTCAAGACAAACAAGGGAAAGAACGAAACCGTGGCCTGACCTGCACACTTAGTCAAAGCAGTAGTAAGGACGCTTCCTTCACAGAGTAAGAGAAGACCACCACCATTTCTCATAAGCAAGGAGAAGCAGGCCATTCATCAGTAAATCTTTTTATGAAGAGTGCATAAGTAGTACATTGACTCTTTCTCAAGATGTGGAAAGACAAAGGCTAATGGCTATACACTAGACCAACAGTAACCCACCCAAGAGAAACCGGAAATGTAGGAATAAAAGCGATTTTCCAAGTCACAGTGTCTTTCTCAGATCTCTCTGAAGGCAAGACACACATTATGTCTAAGTATTGTCAATGTGAGCAGGAAAGTCAAGGAAAGAAATAGGACAGAGCTAATTTCTGTGTGCACTTTTAAGATGTCTACAACACTAACTATCCAAATATCACATTTTAAAGAGACTATAAAGATTTATCCTAAAGTAGTATGAATTTATTACTTTGCCCTAAGTTAAAAGTTAGTTTTAATGCCAATTTCCTGCAAATCCTCTACTGTATCAATATGCAAATTCACCAGATTCATAAGCAAGCTGTTTATAATTCTCTTTACCTGATTACCCACCTATAAAATATTTAGTATTACCAGAAGAATATGGTTCACCACGATTGTTTCAAGTAATTGAAGCCAACATTGGCAAATTGATTAACCAAAATTTCTGCACAGTTCAGCTCTAGGTCTTACAATTAAAATTAAGATACAGTTTATGTTCTTTTTGGTAGAATTTGTACATGATTGTGCTGGAACTGTAAACAAAAATCTAAGAATAAGGGAAAAAGACATGATCAAATGATCAACAAATTTAACAACTTGCTTATAATCTAATAAGTCCATACCTATGCAGAGAAAAACTTACTCTCATTGTTCTGATAAACATTGTTTCAACTTCAACTAAGAGTAAAGAACATTTAGAATATTGCTTAACAAGACTTGACTATTTCTAGATGAATATCAGACCTATGCCTTCCTGAACTGGAGATACATTGCTACATAAAGAATAAAGAAGAAAAGGAATTCTCAAATAAAGCAATACTCTATGCAATTCACTTGCTTCATTACTTTACATTCTTTTAACAACCTCAAATTTGCAACATATTTATCAGAACATTCTGGCACAAAGAATGAGGTATTTTTTCCATTTTTTAGTACGAATATTTGTATGCTTTCAGGTGAAGCAGACTTTCAAATCAGCCAAATAGAATTCAGGGTTTACCAGCCCAGTACAACATTTTAAGCTATTTTATTTACTTGTCCTTAAAAATCTCAGTATTTTAAGGAAGACATTTGAGAGATGCTGTCCAGTAAACAAGCTAAAGTTCTAGACTAGCAGGTCTCATGCTTTATAAACACTTGCAGTGTTTCAAACCTAGCACAAGTGACTCCACACCACAGAACAACCACAGAAGTGTAAGCACATTCTTGCTCAAATTAGATAAACTCTCAGCTCTGATCTTTGATGGACAGGGTGATACGGACAGAGCTTTGCATTTGGGTGACCAAAGATTGTACATGTTTAAGCTGTTCAAAAATTCTCACTCCTCACCCAAACAGAAAAAAAATACAAACCAGAACTATGCAAACCATCCTCCTGCTATCACAAAATATAATCAGGTTCTTCAACATAAACTGACCCAGTAACCTTGCACATGACTCAAGTATCTTATCAAGACACAGAATGACACACTGCACATCTGAAAACAGTAAGCACTTTCCAAGATGTTGTGAGCTATCAGTAAACACCACTTCCTATAATGAGAAATTGTTAACACAGTAATCTGTGGTGAAATAATTACATGATGCCATAATGATTTTATACAAGATCATGTTGTATTATGTGATTAGATAGGCTATGTAAAGTAAGATTTTGGTAGACAGGAGTCGTCTACAAATCTTAAAAGTGTATGCCACTTCCTCAATTGCATTTTCTTTAAATAACTAGGAGCTTATACTAGAGTCACCTCGAGTTCTTGAGGTTTTACATTTGAAGTAGAACAGACTATGTACAATCTGTTCATTACTTAAGGGCTGTGACATTTTGTGGCTGGGTTAAGAGTGCACTTGGTCAAAAAAACAGTTTCAGCACTACAAACATTCATGATTTTATCAAGAATCATCCTTTCTAAGAAGATCCATATGCTACAAAAATGACATTGAGGAAGATACTCAGTTCACAGCTCTAAGATGATAACAAAAAGTTCAGAGAACCTGATATATGCAGGCATTCTACATAACAAAGGCCATGAATTAAAAACCAAAATTAAGTTTAATTTTTGGAAGTCTGGTCTAAAGATATTCTTTTTTAAATACAGAATAATTGGTTGATCTTCCTATGCTACTTAACAGTTTCCATGTTTTCCTTTTAGTATCAGTGTTCAAAGACAGGAAGAAATAAATGAAAGTTAGAGCACCAAAGAAGTGAAAAGTTCTACACCGTAATCCTGCCATTTGCTACAGGTTTTTCACATTCTAAGTAACAGACAAGTAACTGCACCTACAATGAGCTTTACTCCTACTTTAGTCCTTGCAGGTTTTTTTTTCCCCAATCACTTTTTTAAACATTTTCTACTAGCTTTGTTAAGAAGACTAACCAAACTTGCAAAGGATTTCTTTGTCTTTATTTCCCATATTCCTGGCACATTAACAGCTTTGCTGAAAGTAAAAGTCAAGTTCATTTCCTTTTTTTTTTGCTAAAATTCTACAACCAACAGAACACATTATTGTCAAAAAGAAAAAAAAAACACCCTTCAGAAAGCACATTTGTATTTTCTCTACTACCTTAAATCTTGCAGTAAATGCACCTGTAGAATCAGAACAAGTACAAAAGCTGTTGTGGAGATGCAGCCAACAACTGCAATGAGAGGACCATCTAGCGGTGACTTAACCACATTTCACACACTTTTAAAACAAACGCACACCATCAGTGGACAAATTTTCTCATCTTTGGGCTTTCTTTGTTCAAGTGCTTCGATAGTTTCTTTCATTTCGATTTTGACTTTCTATGGTAAGACTATGAATGGATTTGTTCATTTTTTTCATCTGTTGCTGTTACAAGAACATCTATTTCAGTTCTGTATATGTGAAAGCTGCTCGCAGCACCAAATTTTTAATCTGAAAACGCAACTATGGAATGGAACTGCTAGCAGCTAGCCTACCAAGTAGGTTTCTATTTACCTCACAGTCCTCGCCTCAGCAGAGAAATCTCTAATACCATTTTCCTTAATGCATACAAGAGACCAAAATCAGTCAAGAAATGTAAAACATACCAAGTAAGCTGTCATCTCCATCACACCTCACCTGAACAAATGAGCAGATAAACAGACCAAAGGGTAACATAACAGGAGCATGAGTACATCTCCTGTGCTAGCAAGGACAGGAGAACAAAGCTGACATTGGAGGAAGTTGACTGAGAATGTGGGATACACAGCTAGGGACTGGATTCTAAATTTATAATGAACATTTCAAACAGCTGCAGAGACATCCTTCCCCAGGTGACACATTAACAGAAACTGTGAGAAATCCTCCTCCCTAATGAGGCTGCAGAAAATAAGCACAGGGAGAGGTTTATGTAAGCACACATTTAACTACAAAGAGTTGAAGAAGCTTCATAACCAAACTGAACCACGGAGCAGTAGTAGAGCACTTCCTTCCAATAGCTCTATTCTGCTTGGTTTCTGAACAGCTCTGAAAGGTCTCTAGGTCAACCAACATTCAAGGCAAAAAATTCAGACAGCTTCTCCCAAAGATGCTAAGCTGCTTTGTAAATTAGAAAAACAGATGCCACTCCAATACAATCTTATACAGCACCACCTCTTGGCCTGAACAAATCTTTGCCTCTTCAGCCTTTGAAAGAATCTAAAGGGAACTGCAGGAAGGATTTTCAGCAATTCGCAAAGTTAAAGAGCTGCTGGTTCCTATCCCTATCTTGATGTCTGGTTATGAAACTGTTGCCTCATTTTAATAGCAGTCATGCAGCCTCAAACCTCTGTTCCAGCCTGTTTCACACATTTTTCAGTCCTACCTACTCCACCCTGCACTGTAGAAGGTTCTTGAGGATCACAGAATATACTATATTCAATCTCTTTCCCTCCCAGGATCTCCATAAAGAAGTGGAGAGCAGGCAAAAACAGGCAAGACTCACCTACCTTCACTGTTTCAGCCTTTCATTCTCAAAAGAAATTGAAACTCTTTGCAAAGGAATAAGCAGCTGAAAACAAACCACCCACCACAGAGGTCAAAAGGAGATGTGCTAGCCCTGGAATTGTAAATGGGAACGCTGTGGTGGCTTTACAGTCACAGCTTCAGAACTGACTATGTAACCCTAAAGCATTAAGACACTAGCAGAACACTTTGTACCCCAGTGAAGGTCACAGCTACAGTGGCCCACTGCAGACTGCCATCTGCACATGGGTAGAAATCATACTATAAATGATTATAAAAGAAATCTGAATGCCCATAGGTTCTTTATTTGAGTGAAGAGCAAGCAGTAGTGAAGTGGTCATTTTCTTCCACTTCCATTAACCTGACAGGCAAATATTTGGAAGCAGTTCAACAACAGTAACAAGAGAGTAAAACAAAAGAGAATATTAACAAGGAACCCATAGAACTGCTAGTCCCAAGAAAGGACAGAAAACCCTCAAAAGTATGTCACAGGACGCCAGTACAAAAATTCAATTTCATTTTTCTTTTGCCATTATCAGCTGGTATGGTTTTGCAGAATGAGTTCCTTTACCTTTACTGAAGATAAAGGATTAGGAGCTCCAAAGCAAGACACAAGGGAAAAAAAAAAAAAAAACAGCATTGTCTTCAGCAAGAAAGAGAAATCTGAGCAAGACTGAGCAACTTCATAGATAAAGTGCTCTGTCAACTCCTGCAGCATTCTTCTTTGCTTCCTCAGATGAAGGATTATGTTTCTGTATTCCCTCCCCTCCCCTGACACTCCCACAGCATGCTTTCCTTGTACTCATTCTTTTCAACTGCCATTCTCCTGTGTCTGCTTCAGTAGCTCTGAAAATATGACCTCTGAAGTGCGTCTTTCACCTTCTCATTGTTTCAAGGATGCTTGAGTATAGCAATAAGAAAGACATGCATTAGTCACACCAGTAACAGAGAAAGCAGTAAATACAGAAATCCTCCCCATGTTTTGTTAGTCCACTTCTACACCACACTGTAGAGCTCAGACTGCTAGCAAAGCAAGCTCACTGCTGCACACTTACAGCACTACCACCACTATGAATTAACCTCTATTGAAGGTAAGAGAAACCGTTAGCAGACGCCTCGCAAGGACTGCAGAAATCTGTGGAAGTCACACAGTTAAAAATAAATATATTTACAGACTATGATTGGCCCTCAACTGCAGCATAGAACATCTGCCAAAGATGCACATACAGTAGCACAACAGTCCAGGCCAGCTCAGGCATCTGTTTATTGAAATTAACAGCTAGACCATCCTACCAGTTTATGCTGGCTAGTCTTCTCAGATGAAAAAAAAATAGACAACATTGTCATTAACAACCCTCAAGAAGGGAATTGGATACCCAAAGAATAGTTTCACTGCAAAAAGCTAGGACAAGACCAGAGGTATAGCCTTGACAAGAAATCTAGTCAGATACTCCAGGAAAGCCACAAAGAAGGACATTAAATCCAGGAAAGTCATAAATTTTAAAGCCACATAAAATTAGAATTAAGACTATTTGCCAGTATCCACTTTGCCTTTTTTTTTTTTTTTTTTTGCACTCAGATGGCGGGGAGGCACTGGAACAGGCTGCCCAGAGAAGCTGTGGATGCCCCATCCTTGGAGGTGCTCAAGGCCAGGCTGGATGAGCCCTGGGCAGTCTGATGCAGTGGGTGGCAACCCTGCCCACGGCAGGGGGTTGGGACTTAAACAGAAGGCTATTATGATAAGAACAGGGATTCTTTATTACTAACAAAAGTCTCTGCCTTCATTGTTTATTAACATTTTTGTCACCTCAAAACAAGACTTGAGGTCATTCTTTTCCCACAGAAATGAATACAGTAATACAAACTGGAACATGAGAAGGAAGGGAAAAGGAGTGTAGTTTGACATTCTGGCAGAAAAAATAGTGCTACTACAAAATCAGACAAGTTTACAGAACTTACCCGAGCTCCCTTTGCTGTTCCTACTGCTTTGTCTGTCAGGGCTGGCTCTTAATTTGACCACCCTAGGTGATGAAAAGTCTTTGGCTGGCTCAGTAGGTTCCAAGGTAAACATTATCTGTTCCGCTAGCTTGCAAAGGTATTTTCTTCCTCGTGTGACTTGCAACCCAAACAGCTTTTGATAAGATACCTTATCAAATACATCCAGCATCAAGACTTAGCTGGTGGTCAGACCTTTGCCCAGAATCTCCATAGTAAACAAACATACATGGCACAAAAATCCAGAGTTCATTCTGCAGAACTGCACAGTGGTAAACAGGTATTTTGTTTCATCACTGCATCACCCCAGAGACACTAATAACTCCTAGCTTGCGATCCCTTAGTACATCCATTACTGCCATTCCACTGTAGTATGTCAAGAATCCCACTATAATCTCTTCTCAGTTTGAAGAAATTCAGTATCCTCTTTTCAACGTTAGCACAGATATGCCTATGCCCTACACACTCATCCCCAGAACTGAGAGGTTCTCTGTCTGTATTTGCCATACAGAACAATGCCACTATAATGAGGCAGAAAGTCTTCTGTGACAAGCTTAGGGATGTTATTTGTGCAGATGACTACTATCCCCCAGTATTTCCAGGGAACCTTGTCTTCTGAAGAGAAATTGCTGTCATGTAAAGCAAGCCTAAATGCTTCCAGATTAGAATACAAAAAAAAACATTCATAATTGTATCACAGAAGTTCAACATTTTCAAAACTACAAATATACCAAATACTACTTTCCACTGTTATATTTTCCAATCATAAGCGTTTTGGTTGGTTTGTTTGCTTACGTATGCATTACACATCTCCAAAGACACACAGTATTTTCGGTTCAGAGAATGAAAATGTTTACTTTTTTCTTTGTCTAGGATAAGAAAGTTGCTGAAAAGTAAAACACTATTAAAATATTGAAGGAAACAATTACTTTAGATGTTAAAAAGTTTTTGTCTTTTTTTTTTTTAACATCAATATTATCCTTGTAAGCTCTTATCTTGTTCAAGATGTGAGAAACCATTCTGTGTTTAATATTCTTAATAATCTCATTTTAACTTCTTTTTTTGTATGTATCAGACAAAAGATACTACTGTTTCATAGTCTCTAGACAGCAGCAGCACATAGTCTTTCAAAATTTAAGCTAACCCTCAACTGTTCACAGGTAAACAACAAATGGTAAAGAACATGCAGCAAAGAGCTTACCTTTTACACCACCAAAAGGCCCATAAGTCATATTACAAGCAGTTCTCTGAAGATGGTGCTCATACATCAGCTTAATCTGATACTGGTTCCCATGTTCCACATTCCCCAGAGTTCCTACAAGAAAAAAAAAAAAAAGAAAAGTATATATGTTTACATTTAGTCTTTACTTGTTCTAGATTGCATGGATCTTCAGCTTAATCAGCAACCTGAAAAACTGTAACTTTCTCCTTTTTGAGATATAAGGGCTGACACTGCTGCTTTCTTAAAAGAAAGAACAAAAATATCCTGAAGGCCAGAACTAGAAATAAGGTCCCATTATACCAAGTATTGTATAATGATTTAGCAAGATGCTGAGATTTTAATACTTAAATGTAGTTTTCTTCAAGTTACGTCTTTAACATCAGAAAAAGCCTACTCAAAAAGGGGGATTCTTATGATTCTCCAGTATTCAGTGTATATGCTGTATCCAACAAAGCAGGCCCAGCTGCAATGGTCTTTGTCTCAAATTGACCTGTAGCCAATTATAAGCGATATTAAATGAAGGAAAAAAAAAAAAAAAAAACAACACTATGTTTAGGGAACAATAATTAATAATTAATTGCTCGCCTTTACTCAGTCTGAAATTCAATGCAGTGATCAAGAGCGCAAAGATAGAGACACATATATAAAATTATTTTTGTTAAGTCACATTCTTAAAAGCATCTGCACAAACCAATTTCCTGACCCCTTCAGAGAACTAGTAGAAATTCTAGAAGTCTTTCTAAAGAAAGTGAACTCAAGGCTCACCTTTTGAAAATCAAAAGTCTTTTTCACCCATCCATAAGGAAAAATACTCAAAGTTCTTCACCATGTAGAGTAACACTTCAGGAATCATATCAGCAAGCAAAAAAGCCGTTGAGAACAGTCACATCAGCATAGAAAAAAAGATGCCTTGAAGAATGGGATCTAAGCTAAATCCTATCACAATGTTAGGCATGCAAAAATTATTTCAACATGCATCTTAAAGAGTACACTATGAAAGATCTGCAGGTTATGCTAACATATGAGGGAATTGGTCCAACTGAAATCCACTACAGCTTTTAAGCAGTTACATGAAAGTAAGCCCACAGCAGGGAGAAGAATGGAACAGACATGGAGGAAAAGGCCCTGGCTGGATTAGTATCTACCTGAAGAGCAACACCAGAGGAAAAACAAGAGAAGGTAGTCAATCTGTGCACACTAGCTGTAATACAACATCCAGGCCATACTTTAGTCAGCCACGACTTCCTGAAGTCAGATCAACTCCATCTTCCTGTGCGAGAGTAACTGGAGCACCACAGAGCAAACATCAGAACCCCAGCACGACCAGCTGCAGATACCTATCACAGCATCTCAAGCACTGAGCGGATCACCAGCTCTGTCAGCCAGGGGGAAATATCTGGACATAATCACTAGTGTTCCTTCTTCATACGTGAGTGAGAGAACATGACTGCAGCTCTCCAGGGATGATTAGCAAACACCCTGTGTATACCCAGCTTAGTGTTTAACCTAATCCAACCTCAGAACGTACTTAAAATCTTAAGATAGTTTGCATCTGTAAACTCACCTGAAACAGCATACACACAGAGTTTTCGGCAATGCAACACAGCCAAATGAAGTCCTTCAGTACCACTGGAAAAAAAAAGGAAAAAAGGGGGGGAAGTATTGTTTTCAGATAAAATTCTAGTTATATGCATGAGATAAAATTCAAGCCATGTGTCACAATTACTTTCAGCCATTCGCCAGATCCTCATGACTGAGAATAGTAGATGCTAGCATACAACAGCCTAGTACTAATTTTCCTAAAATCATGTGGAAGTATTTGAAGCTAATTTCAAAATTAAAATGAATCCTTAAAGAACTTTGCTTTTCCAGATTTAAGCATGAAAAACATGTCAACTATTTTCCCAGTTCAGCTTGAAGTTCATTCCAAACAAGTTATTGTTAACTATTATGAAAACTAAATGGGTGGGAATATCATTATTTCAAACAAGTACTATTAAGCAGCCACACAAACTGCTTTTAAAATACGCTTTTGTACTAGCTGCATGGAAACTAAATGAATTAAACTACAATGAAGAAGTCATAACACTTGGAATCCTGTATTCACCTTCACCTAAGCCTAATTAGTATTTCTGGTCTACGTGATTATTTCCGCTAAATTCATTAGAATTAAAGATCTTCAATACTCTATCAAACTCCCAAGAAATGGCAATATTACATCTTAGGACACCAGAAACTACTGGAATGCTTTTTTAACACCCAAAAGAAACTTCAAGATAACTTTTTTCCTGTTTTACATTCCTAAGAAAATAGCACAAGCATGTGGAAGATTTTCCTCTTGTTAGATATCGAGCTGGTTCAACAAAGCAGACCAAATGACTGCCATGATATTCACAGATGCATTCAGCAGGCATCAATACGGAAACTGAAGTCACTCCCCACCACTCAAAATGCAGGGAAAGAAAACCACACCCAAGCCATTAATAATAATCAGTAACACGGGCTGCTGTTAACTTACGAAACAAATTTTCCCACTTCCACCTGTAATATTGGCTCTCGTAACTGCACCTCCAAGAGCAAGTCTTCAGCTTGCACCTCATCTCCAGGCTTCACAGGATGCGGGCTAAAGATTCGCAGATATCCCATGTAACTGCCCACAATAATTTTATCTACAAGAAAGAACCAAAGGAGGTCACACAATACAACAGCACATGTAGAATTAAATTTACTTCAGAAGTGCTTCAAAGAATACCCTGAAGTGACAAGGTATATACACAATGTGACTAACATTTATTATGCTCTGTCTTCTAGACAGAGAAATCAGTAATTAAGTAAACAGCAATTAGCTTTTTTCCATTGAAAAGCCGTCACCAAAGGGTTTGATAGAGCCATAATCATGGCGGTAGCACTGAACATTTTCTCTATTCTATACTTTTAGACTGCAGTTCACACTTCTTGGGAAAAGTGCCATATTCTGGTTCTTAAGAGTACTTCAAACTTTCAGCCTGGACATCTAGGATTTGTTTATATGTATATCACACCAGGACTGTTAAAGTTTAAGGCTGCATCTGAGCAGATGTCAGAAGACCTAAACTAAATCCAGATAAATACTACATGAGGTCAACAGATCAAAACAAGGCCTTAAGATCTCCCGCTCTTAAGAGAAACCACTTACTCCACAGAGGAGTGCAATATGCCTCCCATGCTAAGCATGAACAATGCAAAGTAGCCTCTGGTACTTGTTTCATTTAGCTGCTGGGCATCATTATCAATGCAAATCAACCTAAAATTCAATAAAGTCTGTCTCCCAGCCAGGACAGCACACTAAGACTTCTTTCCAAAATGTTCAGTATAGTTCCACAAGACCCCAAGTCAACACCACAGAACAGCTGCCTGCTTCCTCTCCACGGCAAAAATTATGCCCACAAGTCTCACAAGCATGCTGTCTGCCTTGTCCATTCATCTTTTCCTCAGTTCTGTAACAAGTATTCCAACAACAGTAAATTAACATAACACCCTGTTGTGGTTTAAACCCTCGGTAGCTCACAACAGTAGCTCGCTTTCCCCTCCCCCTCTGGAGAGCAAGCTCGGGGCTGTCGGCGTGCTGCCGGCGGCCAGTATCAGCAGGGAGAAGGAGGGAAAGTGAGAGGAAAATAAAAGGTAGAACTCGAGAGTTAATATAACTAATTTTACCACAGATAGCAGAAAGAATGTAAAAGATTTGGAGTAGAACAATTAACTTACAGAAAAAGGCAAGTTCTCACCCATGCGCCAGCCTGACCACTCAGCCCGACCGCCGAGAACCGGAAGCCGCCCCGCCGCGCCTGTCCAAGCCAGCCCGATGCAGGTCCGCAAATCACGGCTTTTCCACGCCCCCCCCAGGTCCCCTTTTCCTGGAGAGCAGGGGGATGTGATGTATATGCTATGGAATACTCCGTTTTTTTCCTTAACTCTGTTTTTCAACCATGACAATATCCACCCCTTATTCCATACCATCTACATCACGTTGAAACTTAATCATTTCTATACCTACAAGTAACACTAATTTCCCTGAAGTTATATACATATACATGCTGTAAATCCCAGCTCAACTCATTATGCTCCCGCCCCCATAGTCTCTTTGCTGTCTTTGTGAATTGACTGTAGGGCTAATCCAGTTTGCTGTTTTACAGCAGACGGCTCCACCCGTCATCGCAGTCCTTCACCGCAGAAGAAAATGGTGCACAGTACTGGACTGTTGCACGTTAGAGTCCATTCTTGTTGCCATCAGGATTCATTCTTCTT
>VXAV01010368.1:13698-41543 GCA_013399715.1 Alectura lathami
CACTGAAGGAGGTGACAGCTGTGATATGAACGAATGCAGCTTACAAGAATTGCTTTTACTCATCACAGATTTCTCCATTTCTACATGGAGTCTGTAAATTTCAGTGTTATGCAAGTTTAACATCTAGCTGGCTGCCAAAGTTCACATAAACTGTTTGAAAAATAGTTGTGTGGCTTCTTACATAAACAAAAACTGTCTTATTGCCTGTGTTTTCTTTAGAGTTGCTTTGCATTATTTAAGAGGGCTGACATCGTTTTAGTTGTCTCATGATAGAACTTAGCAAATTCTTTTTATGCCTGTTTGGCTAAAACCAAGGTTGTGGTTCCGAATGCAGTTAAGGCAATGGCTAGCCCTATAGAATTAGGGCTAAAATGAAATTCCTCTTTGAAAGTGTTGCAGTGAAGTGTGACAGGAAGTTGTGCTGGAAGATTGTCACGGGAGTTCTTTGGCTTAGAAGCTGTTAGAGCTGATATTTTGAATTAAGCTGCAGTTTTGGAGGAGGGAATAAAGCTGAAAATATGTCAGTTTAGTCAAGAGCTAAATTGTCTGAAGAATCCTGTTAAAAACTTTAGAAAATATTTGCTCTTCCCTTTCTGACCAAGACAATTATGGTGAGTATAGGTCCGTACAACAGATAGTTCTGGTGAAGTCAGCTTTCTGGTACCTAAGCCCAGGGTTTCCCTAGTTCATAAAATGCTGTATTTAACAGATACGTGGTCTGTGGGTATGCAGTATCCTCTTCAACGAGCAGCCGTATTTTATGAACTTTCATTTGAACAAAAATTATCTTCTGATAAAGATGACCTGGCCTTGCTCCTACTGTATAACCCTTGAGATTCTCCTCTTCCCTCAGATCATGCAGGGTTGATAGCCCTGACTTCCCAGAAGATAGCCAGTGCCCAATCTAATTTTTATAGCTGGGATTGCTCTGTCACCGCTCATGCCAGTGTTAACGCTCTTATGTCTCTGCCACTGTGATCTGCAGTGACTTCATGGTCAAAGTTGTGGAGGTGGCCGATAGCAGCAAGCAGAAAACGTTCCGAGGACACGATGCTCCTGTTTTGAGCCTGTCTTTTGACCCCAGGGATATTTATCTGGTAAAAAGCACTTTTTTGTTTACTTTCTAGTTTGAATTTCCTTTTCTCTGGGGGAAAAAAAAAAAAAAAGGTATTTTTGGAGTAAAATGAGAAAACAAAACCAGCGGTGATTTTTGACATAAGACTACTTCATTTCAGCTGACTACTGATGTTGGAACGTGTGAGAACTTGTTGCCTCCCAGGAGAACTCAATCTTTGCCTTACTGCTCAATTACTGTCTGTGTTCTGCTGGAATCTAATGCCAATCTGATTTTAGAGGGGAAAAGGTGGTTCACCAAAGTAATTTAATATTAGTTTTGAGCCTGTTTTGTAATGACTGTATCTTGGAGTCGAGTGGAATTATCATGATGATCAGACAGTACTGGCAAGTTTTAAGTCTGGAAATGGTTTAAACTGGCAGACTTTTTAAGACTGCTTATGCATTATATGTGTGTATCACTGGTTAGAGGGTTTTAAAAATTTTGTAGCATTGATTTCTCAATTCGTATGCAAACCTCTCTTTTGTAGGCATCAGCAAGCTGTGATGGCTCTGTCAGAGTGTGGAAAATTGCAGATCAGGTAAAAGGCCTGCCTTTCCAAGTTGAGTGGTTCGCAGGAAAACAGGGATTTCACAGACAGCAAAAAGAACTGCAGTAACCCTGCTGGAATAAATGCTTCTTGTCTTTTCGTGTATCATCAGCACCTGCTGATAGTATTTGCAAAAAAATGTTTGTTTATAGAATCCATATGCAAACGAAAGAGTAGCTTTGCACTGGAACACCTGAAAGAAGGTGAATGGTGAATGGAGGATTTTTTAGGAAGAAATTTCACTGCGCTTTATAGAATGCTTTTATCTATTTCTGGAGAAATTCCAAGCCCGAGTGTGAAATGCTGCCTGGGTGGCTGTGGGTGGCTGTGGGCTGTTTTTCCTGTCTGTGGAATCCCTGGTTTCTTCTGTTCGTCTTTCTTTATTGGTCAACATTGTGTAATTTGTCCTCAGCATGTTCAGAAATAACCCTCTGTGTGAAGGTAGCAATTAACATCATATTCCTATTTCTCAGAATTATAGAGTCACAGAATAGCTGGTTTGGAAGGGACCTTAGAGATCATCTAGTCCCAACCTGCCTGCAGGGATACCAGGATTTCAGGATTTCACCTAGTTGCTTTCAGGGTTAAGGAAGGAATTTTATGATAATAAAGAATTGTCTGGCAATGTTTTGTTCTCCTTTATTTTTCCTGAGCTTCCTATGAAATACTGATGAATTTTCAGACCAGTGAGGGTGGAATAATGCTTAGAGATGCTGTACAGCATCTTCTTTTATAAGTGATTTGGTCAGTTAGTCTTGAACATGGCTACTTTGATTTGAGATTAGGAGAGGTTTGGATTTCACATGCCAGGATCACTGAGATGGTGCCCATTTTCCTTTGGTCAGGGTCTTTGTGCACAGTGGTGCTCTCATCTCTTGCTCTCTGCCTATGACACATGTTCTTAGTTTTCCAGGGACTCAAGGTTCAACTTAGTGCATTTCAATCTTAATTTTATTTGTGGAGATGGGTACTGAGTGCATGTGACAGTTGAGTACAAGGCTGTTGATAAGGGGCTTGCTATTCCATTGTCTTTTTGTTCTTTTTTTTTTTTCTAAAAAAAAAAACTTCACAGCAGTTTCTCACAAGAGGGATGTAAATCACAGTTTGAAGAACACAATTTATTAGAAATAAAATTATTGGGCTCAGCTTGGCAGTATTTGTGTCAAATAGTTCAGGGCATGTAAGAAAGGAGGTTTGATGAGCCAGTTGTCTCTGCTGGCCTTGCACTCCAAGGAACCTGAGCAGAAGGCTTCAGGTGAATGCTGTAATGAAGTAGTTCTGCATTTGTATGTGGGATTACTTTTGCTAAATGCCATTACTGACGGGACGAAGAATCCATGCAGAATTATCCCTGTTAAGTACGCTTGGGGATGTACTTTGCACTTGTAATTTCTACTTTTTCAAACAAAGCCATACTTCTGAGGTGAACTCCAGCATTCAGAGTGTCAGTGGGTGCCTCCTGGGGCACTTAGGCTGTGTCCTGGGACTGTGGCAGTAACGTATGTCATCCGCGCTGGGATGTGAGAACAGAGCAAGTCATTCATCTCTGCAGTGCTGTGGTAAGAGTCAGGCTGATGTGTGCCACCCTGCTGCAGTCAATCTGGATTTGACAAATGCAGTTGGGCCAGATTTCTCTCTTTATAACCTAAATATATGTGAGGTCATTTGTTCTGTGCTTCATTAAAAACGCTTGTTTTGTGGTGTTATTTCTATCAGTCTAGACCTGAAAATATTTAACTGTGAAGTAACTGCTAGTGTTTTTTTGTTTTGTTTTGTTTTCTCTACAGAGAGTTCAAAAATGGTTTATATTTTTTCCTTTTAGCTTTTTCCATACTTCTGCTTTAAGCATTTTTAAAATACACTGGATTTTCACAGAACTGGAGATATCATTTTTGAACATTTTATTTTCAGACATGCATGACGAACTGGCTACTGCTGCAGAAATGTAATGATGTGATAAACGCTAAATCAATATGCAGGCTTGGCTGGCAACCTGGCAGTGGGAAGGTGAGTGACAGATTGTTTTAGCCACGGCGTGATCCTTCCTTTCTCTTTGGGTATACAGTAGAATTCAATCCAGGCTAGTCCAAATTCCAGCTCCAGGGACTAAGGAAAATATTTGGCGTGAAGTTCACTTTTAGGAAAAACAGAAACTTGGAAATGGTTACTTGGTTCAGTGCCAGACTGTGCTTGGCAGTAGCCCATCTGTCAGCCCCAAACCATGTTAAGCAGTCATGTTGTGCTGAATAGGAAGGAACATTGTGCATGAGGGAAATAATCTGATTGTTCACAACAGAGCATCAAAGGAGTTCAGACTTTCTCTAAGTAATTTTTGTCCTATCAGTAATCTTGCTTTCCAGATGTCCCCTAAGTAGTAAGTTGTTCCTGATCTAGTGGAAGATGTCCCTGCTCACAGCAGGGAGTTGGAGGGAGATGATCTTTAAAGGTCCCTTCCAACCCCAAGCCATCCTGATTCTTTTCAGCTGAAGAACAAAGTTAAAGGTTAAAGGTAGTGCTGATAATAACACATACCGTATATCTGGAGCATCGTGTGTGTACTGCTGCAAGAGCACTGCATGTGGATCACTTACCAAAAAGGGATGGGGGGTGGCGGTTTGCGTGGCACTGTAGATGTCCCTGCAGCATGTAAGCAGAAACCCCTGCAGCATCTGAGAATGCAAAGGGGAGGGGAGGAAGGAGCAGAGAAATTCAGACCTGTATGGAATGAGGCAGGCCACATCATACTTGAAGCAGAGGACAGGGGACTGAGCAAAACTTGGCCATTTGGGAAAAATTGCTTTGTGGCTTCTGTTCTTGCCTGTTGTCAGGAAGGGTGAACGTGTGCTGCCAAACTGTTGACATGCTAGTAGCAAGAATCTAAGGAGTATTTTCCAGTGTTTTCTCACAGTTCTGACTTGAATAATCTTCTGTTTCTCTGATTTAGTCTTTTGTGAGCTCTGTCTGTGCATGCCCACTCTCCAAAATACCTAGCTATTATGGTAGCATTATGTATAACTCTTCTGTGGAAGACAGAATATCACCTAAAGTACAGGTGACTTTGTATGCGTACTGCATAGAAACACACACCACTTTAATTTTGAGGCTAATTCTACAATTCACACTCACTCACACTCACTCATTCACTCTCTGTAGATATTTACTTCACTTCTGTTATAAAGCAGATTATTAGAAATCATTAAAAAAAAAGATTTCTAATAACCAAAAAAACCCCCACAAATCCTAAGAAGTAAACAGGCAGTAACGGCTATGTAGGTTTGTGAAATAAGAAATGAAATATTTCAGGAATCAGCTATTCAAATAAGATTAATGAGAAATTGTAACCTGATCAGAAGAGGTTTGGGGAGGGAGGAAAAGGGAGAGCATAATCCTTGTGCTCAGAACATGGAAAACTATTTATGCGTGTTTGTTAGCTGTTTCATAAATAAGAACTTCTAACCTTACGTTGCAGCTATCATTATCTTCAGTTTTCTGCCAGGAAGAAATGAAGATTAAAATAGGAGTAGCCATTCTTTGCTGTGTTGCATATGGAAAGCATTAAAGAACCTTGTAATTCGAGATTACTTCAGCATTCTTTACTTTCTGAGCTGGCATTGCAAGGATGCTAAGAGAACTGCTAAATGTGTAGGCAGACACAGCTAACATTTGAATGAAGGAGCTGTGCTGTTGGTTTGAATGTTCCGCTTGGAAGATGACTTGTTCTAGATGGCCTGGCTCTTGTTTCCTTTTGACAGTTGCTGGCGATTCCTGTAGATAAAGTTGTTAAGCTGTACAGAAGAGAAACTTGGGATAATCAAGTTGATCTATCAGATACTTCCATCACACAGGTAGGTACATAAAACAGCTGCTTGCTAAATCTTCCGTACTTTGAAGTGTTCTTCTGCTAGAAATTACTGTCTACGTTTTCATTTCTGATTCTGTGCCTTGATGTTGGAAGCCAAGGCAAGAGATACTAGATGAGTGCCAAACCTGTTTGTGTGGTTCTGGTTCCCCTGTTTCCCTTAGAGTAACCCACAAGACCTCTGAAGTCAACTGATGAGTCACTGAGTGAAGCTGAAGAATAGCTGTTTTCACAAATTGTGTTAGATTTAGCATTTTAGGGAAAATGCTGAGAGTATAATTTCTTGACAAATATCTCTATTGTGTATACTTTATTAGTTTTAAATTTAGCAATGTAGTAGCCTTAACTGTGGCGTCAGGCTTTTGACCTCTTTATGAATGCTGTGTGTGCTTTGGGAATACTTTTTTTCCCTCTGATTTTTCTTTTTCCCTAGCCCTTGAATGTTGTGGCCTGGTCTCCTTGTGGGCAGTACCTGGCAGCTGGAAGTGTGGATGGGAGTATAGTGGTGTGGAAGGTGGAAACCCGAGAGTGCATAGAGAGGTATGTAGTGCTGTTTCATAATTCCCTAAATACATTTTTCTTGAAGTAGAATTTTGTTATATCTTTCCTGTGACACTTATTTGTGCAAATAGAGAACTCTGCCTGTTGAAAGTTCTCAGTGAGATTTACAGGGTAAAACTGTAAGCTTTCTGCTAAAGTTCCACTGAAAACTGCAGAACCATAGAATATCCCACGCTGGAAGGGACCCACAAGGAGATCGATGCCTGGCTTCACGCAGGACCCAAAACCTAAACCCCGTGTCTGAGGGCGGTGTCCAAACGCTCCTCGAGCTCAGGCAGCTCGGGGCCGTGCCCACTGCCCTGGGGAGCCTGTGCCGTGCCCACCACCCCCTGGTGCAGAACCTTTCCCTAATCCCCTGACCCTCCCCTGACAGCCCCATGCCGTGCCCTCAGGCCCTGTCGATGCCCTCAGAGTTCAGGCCTCGGTGCCTGCCCTCTGCTCCCAGTCGACAGCTTCTCCTAATTCAGTATCATCCACAAACTTGGTATGCATTTGAGTGTGTGTCCAGATCATTTATAAAGACATTGAAGGGAACTGTCCCTAAAATAGAGCCCTGTGGAGCCCTGCTAATGACTGGCTGCCAGCCTGATGTAACCCCATTTGCTGTAACCTGTTGAACCTGACCCATCCGCCAGTTGTTCCTTGTCTAGCTGTATGCTGCGCATATTGTCCAGAAGAACGCTATGAGAAACAGTATCGAAAGCTTTGCTAAAATCCAAAAAGATCACATCTACTGGCTTCCTTTGGTCAGCTAAGTAAGTCCATTGAGCAGGGCTTTCCTCTTGTGAACCTGTGTTGGCTGGGACCTACGACTGCATTGTCTTTCAACAGTTTTTCAGTAACTCCCAAAATAATCTTCACCATAATTTAACCAGGCACTGAAGTGAGGCTGACAGTCCTGTAATTATCAGGGTGTCCTCTCTTGCCCTTCTTGAAAACTAGGGCAACATTTGCCAGCTTCCAGTCGACTGGGACGTCTCCAGATTCCCAGGACCATAGAAAAATAGTTGAGAGAGGTCTCGTGATGACATCAGCCAGCTCTTTGAGTACCCCAGGATGAATCCCATCAGGCCCCATAAACTTACATCCAGCTGGAACAGCAAACCCAGCACAAATTCGGGGCTGGCTGGGAGTTTATTGTCACCGCAGTCAGGGTCATCCCACCCAGGGCTCCGGGTGCCCCAGGACCCAAAATGGAAGCTGCGTTGGCCGGGAATCGAACCCGGGTCAACTGCTTGGAAGGCAGCTATGCTCACCACTATACCACCAACGCTGCGCTGGCAGCAGCTCCAGGAGACAGCAGAGCAAGGCTTGGAGCGAAGAGCTGCATCTCTCTGGTCCTGTGGGTGGTCTCTGAGCACATGGAGAGGGGGAACACAAGCAAGCACAGGTCGGAAGAGTGGCTGTTGTCAGATCTGAGTGATGCTGATGCAGGGCCACTGCTCAGTCTAGGCTTGAGCAAGCAAGCAGGAGCAGGGCTTTTCCCTTATGCAACCTGGGTAAGGCATGCTAACACCTCAGTTCGTGTGCTGGCGGGAGTTCAAGGGCTGCCACATCATTCCTGAGTTCTGCCAGGAAGCAGCTTCCACGAGTCCAGCCGTGGGGCAGAAAAGCGGCGTTGCTTTGCCTTCCCCCTCTACATGCAGCATGCATAGCTAGAAGAATCTGGATGCGTTGCCACAGTAATATTTTTTCTTAGTTTTTAATCTTTGAATTGATTAAAGGATAATTTTGATGGAAACAAATCTTCCTCGGGTTACCTACCCCAAGATCATTGGCAGTAAGATGCAGCTTCCAAAGGGGAAGTACTGACACATCAGTGAGTCAACCATCCTCACCTGTGGGCAGAGAAAGGACAACTGGCACTTTATCTTGATTAGTTACAGTGAGGAACAGAGGGGAGGCTTTGTCTGAGTGTCTTGAGTCAGAAGCGTGATTGTTACTCTAATGCATATGTTAGGAATTAAAGACATGTAAATAATTCATGGCAGGATTGTTTTGTGAGAATAAAGGGAGGAGAAGAGAAAGGACGAAATCATCAGTTTGGTACAAGAGAAACAGCTGAGTGTTCGTTTTATAACTGGATGGTTCTGGAATGTGTGGCTGCTGGGGAATTACTTTGTCTTCTCTGCATGCATCATGAAGCTGTTGTTTTATGAATATGGTTCGGATTGATTTTAAAGCTGAGATAATTTCCTCCATAGAAAAGGAAGGCCTGCTACTCCAATGTTTGTTAGAGTAACTATTTATTCTAAAGGTAACTTATTGATTATTTTATTATCTGTATATATTTTTCTTTACATTATTTTCTATTACAAGTATTACCACTGCCTACAAAAAGTCTTGGGGATGCTTCTACCCTCAGAGGCTTAGTAAAAATCTGGTATTTCCATGTTCTTTCTAGGATGAAGCATGACAAAAATTACTCAATTTGTGGACTGGCATGGCACCCCAAATACAGGCAAATAGCTTACACAGATACTGAAGGAAATCTGGGATTGTTGGAAGATATAGGTGATGGAAAGAAACCAAATGACAAGGTGATCAGTACCAATTATTTATTGAATTAAAGTCATTATTTAAGTCGTCAAATAACATGAAACGTTCTGTATTGGGTGTTGAAAGTTCCCTCTTGTGCGTTAGTTCCTTCCTTGGATTCCGTGTCCAAAAGAAGATTTAATCATCACAGACTGGTTTGGGCTGGAAGGGACCCCAAAGCCCCCCCAGCCTCAGCCCCTGCCGGGGGCTGGCTGCTCCCCCCCCAGCTCAGGCTGCCCAGGGCCCACCCAGCCTGGCCTGGAGCACCCCCAGGGATGGGGCACCCACAGCTGCTCTGGGCAGCCTGGGCCAGGGCCTCACTGCCCTCATAGGAAAGAATTTTTTCCTATTTCTAGTCTAAATCTCCCCTCTTCTAGTTTAAAACCATTCAGCTTTCCCTATCACTACACCCCCTGAACGCTGAGTCCCTCAGCTTTCGTGTAGGCCTCCTTTAGATACTGGAAGGAGTGATAGTTGTTGTTTATGATTTTTGTTGTTGTTATTATTATTTATTATTGTTGTTATTGATAGTTAATACTTATCAACCGATAATTAATTATCATTGTTAACATGGGTTTAGGTTGCCAGTACAGTGACAAAGGACTATGACGATCTCTTTGATGGAGATGATGATGACTATTTACCTGGAGATATGGTGGAACCACAGTCTTCCCCAAATGCTAGAGCTAACGAAGATCATGGTGATGATGATGACATTGGCTGTCCAAGAAGGACAATAATTGATGATGATGATAACTCATTAGGTACAGAATGAAGTAATTTTCCAGAGCTCTGTAGTGCTGTTATTGAGACAATCTCTTAGCATCCCCTCTTGGCATCCTCTACTCAAATATATTCTGTCTTATTTTTCCAGTGAAGTCTTCACTGTTTTAATATTTCTGCCTATTTTCTGCTAAAATGATACTTGGAAGATGTAAATATATACCTATGTATTTTAAACTTTTAGATATTGGGATGATAAAAGCTAATTCCAATCTTCTTGAAAAGGAGGATGACGATGAGCGGATTGGTGGCTTTCCAGCTTTGCCAACATCGTCTACACAACAGCCTTTCTATGACGGGCCAATGCCAACCCCCAGGCAAAAGCCATTCCAGTCTGGCTCCACTCCTGCACATCTCATGCATCGGTTCATGGTACATACCACTGCTGTGTGGTTATGTAGATGTAATTGCTTTGTTAATGTTGTTCTGATTTTACTGGTTCTTATCTTTCCCACATGCACCTGTGTTTTTTTTTGTTGTTGTTGTTAGGTTTTTTGTTTGTTTGTTTGTTTTTCAAATACTTCACAGTGTGAAGCTAAATGGAAAAAAAGTAGCTTTGTGTTAACGCAGATTGCATGATTTTGTGCCTTAAATTTTAGTTGTTTTGGATGTAAAAGAAAGTATTTGGCTTTAAGACAGAAACAAGCAATACAGTTTGTACCTGTGCTGATGAAGTCTAACAAATCCGTTTTGAACTTCCTTTTTAGTCAGAACTTGTGGATATTTTTGTACTTTTAAGACTTTTACATTGATCACCCATCATTTTGTTATAACTGCAAGTTGCTAGCATTTTATTTTGTAAGCAGAGGTATGACTAAGCAATGAGAACAAAACTATTTTTGACCAAATCGAGCTGTTTTAGAAACTGCAAGTCCTGACTTTGTAAGTCTTCAGCCTTCCTCCAGTCTCCCGCCTCTAGTAGCATCAGATAAGGAAGTTACAGGAGGCTGTTTTAGAGCAGTCAATATGCCTGGCTATTTTATTACTCTTTTTCTTTTTAATAGGTTTGGAATTCCATTGGTATCATTCGTTGTTACAACGATGAACAAGACAATGCCATAGATATAGAGTTTCATGATACCTCCATACATCATGCAACACACCTGCCTAACTCTCTGAATCACACGATGGCTGACCTCTCTACTGAAGCTGTTTTACTAGCCTGTGAGAGTGCAGAGGAACTTGCAAGGTAAGTCATGCCTTTGCTCTGTCGAACTCGTAGTATGGAATTACACTTAGCATGTTGCATATATTTCAGTTTTTATCACTTTATTTGAGATTTTTGGCTTTTGATCTTGTTCTTTTATTTATGGGACTGCTTTTGAGGAGGATTTTTCACACCCACCCACTTGCAGACTTCAAGATATTGAAAGATATATTTTGTTTCCTGAGATTTTCTTTAAATCTTTTATTTTTTTCAAGTATATATACTAGAAAGTGCGTGCATTGCTAGCTCAAAGGAAATTGTAAACATGAACAATAGTCTCTCAGTCTGCTCAGATCAATGATAAATCATACGGGCTCTGCTATTTCTTTTCGTACTGTTGCTAAGGAGAGATGTTTGAAGATACCCAAAGACTTGCAAGAAGAGTTATAACGTGAAGAACACAAGTTCATGAAAACCAGCTTTAAGCAGCGGGGCCAGCTAGACTCTGCTCTTGCATTTAAGAACAACAGCAGTACTATTGCTGCTTTTTTTTTTTTTGTAGAAGTATCTTGAAGAACTTCCTGCTTATTCTGGCACATACAGCACTGTGACAAGCTGAAAAGCAGCCTTACCTTTAAAAGTATTATTTGTGTGTATTGATTGCCTGACTCTGAACGTTTCTATTTTTTTTTTCCTAAGTGAGGTGAGCATGTGGGTTGTCTGTCACAAGTGGTGATGCCTGGGAATTGGTTACAGACAATTTTCAATTATTAAGATGGCAGAACCAAAGTTCCTAGTCTTTTTTTCTCCTGACAGATAGCATAATGTGGCAGATTTGTAATAAGGGCTTATAGTCAGGGGTACTGAACATCTTCAGTTTCGTTAGTGCTAATTAAGCGAGACAGTTGTCTATTTCCATCTAAAAATCTTCACTCAGACCTCCAAAGTGTCTCTGCTTCATGCTTCAGAGGCTCTAAATCTACAGTGCTGGACGTCAAGCTGGCTCTTCAGTTCTTCAGTAGGGCTTTGCAAATGACCACTTCTAAATGTAGGATGATGTAGTTCCTCTCCAAGACAGTCCCAGGTCTCTGACAGAAACATTGTGGTATATCTTTAGAGACTGTATTTTTCTTCTTGTTGAAATACTTACCTGCTGTTGTCTCTGTTTCAGCAAGCTCCACTGCATTCATTTTAGCTCATGGGATGCAAACAAGGAGTGGACAGTAGATATGCCAAAGGATGAAGATATTGAGGCTATCTGTCTAGGTCAGGGCTGGGCTGCTTGTGCCACTAGCGCCTTGCTGGTTCGTCTGTTTACAGTGGGAGGCGTTCAGAAAGAGATCTTCAGCCTCCCAGGTCCAGTGGTGTCTATGGCAGGACATGGGGAGCAGTTGATGATTGTTTATCACAGAGGTATTTTCTCCCTTCTGTCTTTCTTGGAACTGGATTTATGTTTTCAATGCTTGTCTGTTACTGGCGTCAAATACTGTGTTTGTGCATGATCATCAGAAGGATTTTACTTTTCCTTCTTGTCTTCCTGATGACATTTAGCACTGTAACAGCCTGTGAGTCTTAGCAGTAAAGCCTGTGTTTTATATCGGAATGCCTGGATTAACTTGTGGGCGACAGGAGAATTTTGTAACATTGGCACAAATAGGTTAAACTTTGTGTTCCAGGTATGCCAGAATGAATTACTTGAGGAAATTATGGAGCTAGTTGTTATGCATACTTTGTATGTCCAAATTGACAAATAGTCTCTTGTCTGATAGTTCTGTTCATAGATAACACTGCCTTAGAGTTAGTTTTTGATTCAAAAGTTGTCTCTTGGCTAAATTTAGCCAAGACAATTTGCTTTCTAACATAGTCTTTGAATGACTTCTTCCTAGGTACTGGATTTGATGGGGACCAGTGTCTTGGAGTACAGCTGATGGAGCTAGGAAAACAGAAAAAACAAGTTTTGCATGGAGACCCTCTTTCTCTCACAAAGAAGTCCTATTTGGTGTGGGTTGGATTCTCGGCAGAAGGTATGAGTGACATGGACAAGTCTTCATGGTGTTAGGTGATTTTGGAGGGGAGTTTGGCTAACTGATGCCGTCTTAGTAAAGGTGATCCTAACGTAGATCGCCCACTGCCCCCTCCCAGTCTCCTCACTGCTAAACAAAATTGTTTTCCTATTCTTTAAATGTTTTCATAAGAAATCTTTAGTATATTTCCACTCTGAGTAGAATACACTTGAATACTATTAAAATTTGATTTCCCTGCTCAGCAAAGAGAAATAAACTGCGTAAGTGCATTGTAGTTACCATGTTCAACCTAGCTATCTCAGCAAATGCCCCCATAGAAAAGTTGGTAGCTTGGGAGGAGTTTCTGTGATAACAAGCAAAAGCAATTGTAAAATTTCTAATTTTCCTTGGGATCTTCCCAAGCAGTAGGAATTTGAGTTGTTCATAAAATGTTTTGAAGTCTTGAACTTGAGTCGGTTGCCCAGCAGTAGTTCTGGCTGTCAGAAGGTGGCGCATCTTTCTAAGGAAACTGGTTGTTCCCAGCTAGGTGGGACTGTTTGGGTGAGAGGATGTTGTGCTGGAGTTATGTAAGTCGTCATTTCCCAGCAGTAGCCACCAGTTCAAACTTACTCACGTCATAATTCGTTGCCTGTCAGAAGAATTGTCTGCATTTGTCGCAATCAGGTACTCCGTGCTACGTGGATTCGGAGGGAATCGTGCGGATGTTGAACCGAGGACTTGGGAATACTTGGATTCCCGTGTGTAACACAAGAGAGCATTGTAAAGGAAAATCTGATCATTACTGGGTCGTTGGCATCCATGAAAACCCCCAGCAGCTCAGGTCAGACATTTCACAAAGGAAATGCTCTGTTTGTCTTGCTCTTAGTTGACAGAATACCTCCTAGTAAGAGAAACTGGCAATGGCTTTCACGAAAACTGGTAGTTGTGCACAGTAGTTGATCTAGTTCATGACTGTAGTTCAGCACGGATGTTTCATTACTGAATTTGTTTTGAATAAATTCATTAGTTTTATAATGTGTAACAGACTAATACTCGCTCCTCGCCTTGGCACGTGCACTTTGTTATGAAATCACACTTCTCTGATGCAGACACGTCTAAGACTGCATTTTGCTCGTGAATGTTACTAAAAACCTTTTGGTTGCTCTTAGGGTTCTGCATCTGCTGTTAATACGTCTTTAATATTTTCTACATTTCTTTTCTTAGCTATGTTTTTCCCTCTTATCTCTTTGAGAAGGCTCAAATCCTGTGACTAATCTATGTCATTAAGCACAGATAAATAAGAACAATCTGGTATTATAGTAATATTTAAACTGTAGCCAGGAAGAATGATTTTGGAGAAGTGCTGATGTGCTCAAATAAATATTTAGCGGAGTGTGAGCCATTACTTTAAAAGTGATAATGATGATGTATAAATAACTTTATTCCTCTGAATTGTAACAAGCCTCATAGGTGTTTAGTTCCTAAGCTTTGTATGTAGTCTTCTTTATTCAGTGAGTCCCCCTCCTACCAGATCAGAATCTGTCAGCTTACATTTTATTGTAGTTTAGGCTCTCCTACTTTGCTAGTCACACAGTCCTAGGTGTTGGTGAGAAGGCTGGATTTTATTTAAATTCATGTGACATTCTCTGTGTGTTTTTGTAGTCAGGGAAACAATTACAAGTAAATCACAAGTAAATGATCACAGGTAAATACCAGCTAAGTGTCCATTTCTTCCTCCAAATCTTTAAGGAATGTTGGCCTTTCAAAAATTCACCAGAAACGTGCAGGATGCATCACATTGATGGCATGGCCAGCTGCAAGTCAGTCATCTTGAGTTTTTTTTTTCCTTCTACTCCAAGGAAGACAGTGCTGTCCTCTGAATTGCGAAGGACATTTTATCCAAAGCCACTAGCATAGTGAAGATAAGGAGGGGGGAGGGTTCTAGTAGAAACACCATATGCTGTCATCGGCGTGGATGGCCAGAACACCAGTGCTTCCTGTTCTTTTTTTTCCTAGTGTTTGAAACACTATTAAAGCTATAAAACCAGACACTGGTGTCCGTGCTTGTTGGTGCTGCTGGAAACACAGCTCTTCTCCAATCAATGTTTTGCTTAAGTGGTTGTTCCACACCACTGGTTTAATGAAACAGTAAGCCTACATTTTTAGTGTATGTGTATCTGCATTCCCCCCCCCCCCCTTTTTTTTTTCCCCTCTGTGTGCACAAACACAGCACTGCTCTCAGGAGGTCCAGAACCCCTGTCAGAATAAATGGTAGATGTGCCTGCTGTTTCTGAAGGGGCCTTCAGTTGTTCAGTAGTTTCTGGATTTAATAAACTGCATTTACATTGTGTAATCGCTGTTAAACTGTGTGTTGTGTGAGATAGAGATCTGTGTCTGTTACGTGCCCTGTTTGGAGTTTCTGGTGTGAGCAGAGTAGTGTGTGCTTTGCTGTTTTTATGTCTTTCGTTGGTCGCAATGTATAAATAGCCCTTTATAATGCAATCGTAGATATTGCTATATTTAAGTCAGCAATTCAATTACTACTTTTTAAAGAACAAATCCTCTTAAAGTATCTTGCTTCTTAGGAGACATGATTCAGGTGATGAGGATTCCGCGTGTGTTTTGTTTCCTGTGCACAGGTGTATTCCTTGCAAAGGAGCCCGATTCCCTCCGACGCTCCCACGTCCTGCTGTAGCAGTGTTGTCTTTTACACTTCCTTACTGTCAAGTGACAACAGAAAAGGGACAGATGGAGGTATGGAGTGATGCTGAGCCCACAGCTGATAGTCTTACATCTTGTATAGCAGGGATTATACAAGATTCCTATTAATCGCCTCTGCCGCGAGGAGGGTAGTACAAACCCTGCGTAAGGCGCCTGGCTAAGGAGGTTATTTGGGTTCAGCTTCTGTGTAGCTTTTTCCGTTTGTTTTGCTTTACAGCTGGCTCTAGAAGAATACAAAGTGAAGCTGTGGGAGCTGACACAAGGTTTATGTTTACACATAATCACTTTCTGGCCAATGAAGTCTCTCTGTTCATTTGTTTACAAACGTTTGAGGAAACTCCACATATGGGGATTCAGCTTGAGACCTTCTTAAAGATGCCTGTTTTAAAATATTTTAGGCATAGTACAATTTCTTGAAGGTCTTTTCTGTTCTAAGTACTCCATAAAGTCATTCTGAAAACACAGGCCTTCAAGCTTGGCTTATTTTCTTAAGGCAGAGGCTGTCTGAAGTAGGATGTGCAAGAGGAGAACATCTAGAAAAGTGTATCTATCATTCAATTTTGTATTAGTTTAAATATTGTCATGTTGTGGAGTTCATCTGTAGTGCACGAAATGAAAATGAACAGACTGTCTAGTGCCGTTTGAAATTTGTCCCTGATACAAGTAGATGAAAAGTTTCAATAACAAGTACATTTTTATATGGACTCCTTTTCATTCATTTCAAAGATATTTTTCTTTGTTTTTTTTTTCTCTTTATTTGATGAACTGTTGTGTTGGTTTTTTTGTTTTGTTTTGTTTTTTCCCCCCGTCATTTCCAGACAGTACAATGGAACCTTCAGGAACTGTTCATTTAGCCTGAGGGAATATGTACTTCTGTGTACACTCTGCTTATAAAGAAACAGATGATTCCCAACAGATCTGATGAAAAAATACTGGTTTTAAATAACTTTGTAGTTATTTTGCCACAGAGCTAGCCTGGTCTAATAGCCACAGTTGCATTTCACCTAACAGCATCAGTTATATTTTCTGTTTACCTGTCCCACGAATCAGTATTACTCCCACAGTTACAGATTACTGTGGAATACATCCAGTTTGCTCTGGGACAGAGCATGTAAAAGAATCAACTTGAGCTGGAAGTGCCTGTACTGGTAGTGAACTGGTGAACAGGTTGATACCATCCTGCTGAAAGCCTGTGATGTAAATGGAATTGAAAATACAGAGGCTATTCAGATCAGGTATTGGTGTTGTCTATTTTTCCTCACTAGGCATTAGCATTTAAAGAGCGTTGTCTATTACAAAATGCGATCATAGAATCATAGAATGGCCTGGGTTGAAAAGGACCTTAAAGATCATCTACTTTCAACTGATAACGTCCTTTGTAAATTGTTAGGCATTGAGCTAAGAGCTTTTTTACTTACTCCCTCTGACCTCCTGCATGCATCTGTCTCCCATTTTCAGGAACAATACTGGCGTTCCATTGTGTTTCACAACCACGTGGATTACTTATCAAAAAATGGCTATGAACTTGATGAAAATGCTAAAAGTCAGTCAGTGAAAGAACAGCAGGAACTTTTAATGAAATTGTTTGCCGTAAGTACACATAAATAAAACCAAAAGGAATCCCTGGGGCTTTATTTGGGGTAGATGGCATTAGATGTAAATTCTGGTGGGATTCTTCTTACTGGAAGTTTGGCTTGTGGCTGCACTTAGGCAGCTAGCTTACTGAATACAAGAGGTGGATGGCAGTTAATGTTCTTATTGCTTATCAGTGTGAAGGGTCTAAGGGAGGAAGGGTTCTTAACCAGAAGTGATGATTTTTTTTTTAAGGCTTTTTCATTGCTATGCAGTTCATAATTATTGGCAATTTGTCTTCATTCATTCAGTACACACAAAAAAAACCCCATAATATTCTGGTCACAGAGCCTTCAGAGAGCTGTGTATCTGAAGGGTGTAACTCAAGGCTTTTCCCCTTCCAGCTTTCTTGTAAACTGGAGCGTGAATTCCGCTGCGTGGAGCTTGCTGACCTCATGACACAGAACGTTGTGAATTTAGCCATCAAGTATGCGTCTCGCTCCCGAAGGCTGAATTTAGCTCAGCGGCTCAGCGACATGGCTGTAGAGAAAGCCAGGGAGCTGGTGACAGCACTGGAGGATGAGGAGGAGGAAGAGGATTTCCGAAACCATTTGAATGCTGGGTAACACCGATTTCTGAAATTAACTATTTATTGGCATTTCAGTCCAGGTGATGGACTTTTGCTGTTCTGAACCTTAATTTGCAATGTGTTTGTTACGAAGTGCCAGTTTATACCACTCATAAATTCTGTGTATAAAATGGTGTGCTCTTGTTGACATCTTGCGAGGACTCTAATTAGAAATTAACACCTGGATACTAACACAGAGCGAAATATCTCCACTGCTTGCTTACTGTGTGTCTGCGTACAGTGGCTTCAGAGGCAAAGTGGACTGATACCAAGTTGCTCTGATTATTTTTTATTTTACTTCTGAGCTTTTCTTGGTTTGGTTACTTTTCTCCAACCTATTTTTTTCTCTTTGCCTCAATTCAATCCACACTCATCTACTTTTCTGCAGCCCCCTACTCTTTCAGTACCCTGCCTTGGTTTATCCCAGTAGGTCTTATTCCCACACCTCTAATCCCAGCTCTTCAGAACTATTGAAATATTACAAGCTTAACATTCTTTTCTTTGTAACTGTGTTTTTCCTCCTGTACCTGCATCTATTTTGTCTGTAAAGCAAGAGCAGGCAGAAGATGTTTGTTTTCTTCTTTCTGTTTGTTGTTTTCATTTTGTTTCAAACTCTGGGTCACACAGCCGAGCTGTGTGTTCTTGCTTGGCATCTGGATGGTGCAGCTGTAAGGAAACAAGTAGCTAACCACCAGTCTGATAACGCAGAAGAAATGTCATAATGTTTTATCAGAAGCTGTGTCATCCCATAGCAATTTTCTGTGTGAAGTTTGCAACTTTTTTAAGCAAGAGGAAGTGATAAGCCGAGGGACTTATCTGTAGCCTTTCCCTTGTGGTGTAATGCAAATAAATGCCAAACTGTTACTGTTCTTATTTCCTAGATTGCCTAAGCGAGTTAGCCTTCCTTTGTTGCAGTTTTCCATCTGAATGTGGTGAGGTTCAAAGCAGCGCTTCCTCTCTGACTAATCCCTCCCCTTCAGTTACAGCAGGTCTGCCACGGAGTGGGGGCAGCTGCCAGCCCGAGGTGTGCAGCAGGACCAGGAGGTGGAAGATGATGAGGAGGCTGATGGGGATGAGGAAGTAGAAGAAACGCCAGAAGTGCATAAACAGAGTGAGAAGAATGCATTCTCTGGATCATCTGGAAGTGATCTAGATGTGCTTTTCACGGGCTTGATAAGGAATTCTGGAAATTCCCTGATAACTTTCAGTGTGGATAACTCAGCAGTATATAGCACTAGGCAAACAATGGAGTTTTCTCTGTTTTTGACATAAAATTTAGGAAAGACAGGCACACCACCTGTCAAAGAGCCCTTGCAAGTGGGGTTCAATTGAGAAGCCATTTACAGAAGTAGAAATTACCCCTGTTTATTTTGCTGAGTTTTGAAACTGCAGCTGTAGCAGGGCCTGGGTTTCCTGGTAGCTAGGTAGGTAGGTCTGGTGGCTTCTGACTTACCCTGGCTTTGACATATGAAAAAATCATGCAGCAGGTGTAACAGGGTGACACACAGAACCTCCTGCCTGTGAACCTCCTGTCACCTGGATTCCAAGTGGGGGTGCATAGCCCAGCACTTGCCTGCAGTCCTTGCAGGATGACAAGCTCAGTGCATGTCTTCTGCTCTGTCGCAGCTTGCTCATGCAATGCACTGAACTGTTTAAAGGGACCCTTGGGGAGCTTTTTTGTGGTTTGACACTATTTCTAACGCACTGGGTCACTTTGTGAAGCTGTTAGTTGGTTTCAGTTCAAATCTTGCAGGAGATGAATTGCTGGACAAGCAGATCATTGCATACTCCCTCTTCAGCAGTTAGGCTTTTACCTCTTGCGGAAGAGTTGTCAGGCAGTCTGCACTGTTCTGATGGTTCTGGCATTACCATAGGCAGACTATTTTTTTTCCTTTGCTTTATCTCCACCTCCTCTTACCCATCCTTTTGTACATTACCATGTACTGAAAAATTTCATTCTGGGGCCTTTACGTGGTGGTCTGGAGGATAAAAGCAAAATGAGTTTAGTGATTATTCTCATCTTGGTCTGTAAGGTGTGTTAGCTTCTTACCTCCAAGGGAGGAGAAGAGAAAAGAAAAGGGAAGATGGAAAGCTAGCTTTACCTGCAGAACAAAAGCATTGCTTTCTGTATACAATGTTTATTCATACTCACTTTTTACAGCCTTGGCATATTTTATAGTTAGACATCTCGTATTGTTAGACATTTGTTGTAAAGTCATGCTTCTCTCTGTCAGGCATAACTAGGTTTTGTTAATTTAAAAATTAGGTTTAAGGAGTAAGTGTATGATCCCTAAGATGAATCCAGGTAAAGAAGATGGATGGTTTTGTAAAAGTGTGTGTACAACTTGAAAAGTCATGCTTTAAGATAGGGATTAGTTTACTATGGCTTGCTTGTGTGTTTGGGGTGTTGTTATTTAAAGAGTTATGCTACTACATCTTACTGCACTTAAATATGTACCTTTTTTGTTTGCTGTTCTGAAGGGCCAAATCCAAATCCTTTCTCCAAAGGCCTCACTTCAGCAGAGGTGGCTACTCCTAAGTCTGGTGAGTAAACCTCCAGTTATTCCAGGATAAGAACTGTGTTCTACTTGACAATATCTGCTCCTGTTCTTATCTTCTGTTCTCCCATTTCTACTAAAATTCAGTGCCTAACATTGCTGTCAAGCACTAGCTTGTGCTGATTACTGTTTTCACATTTCTAAGAAGCTCCTTTTTCCTGTCGGTATCCTCTTTATCTAATGATGTTCTCTAACATTGTGCTGATTACCTTACTTGTGCCCAGTGCTGAATCCCAGTGTTCTTTGGGACAGCGGGAAATAGAACCATGATCAACTGATTTGTCTTATCACACACGAGTTCATTGGTTGCACGTACAGGGCAGAGTTAGCAACCCTGCCGTCGAACTGTGAGCAAGAGTTACAGGAATGTGTGGTGTTACCTTCACGGGTTAACAAAGCGTCTTTCTTTTCATCCAACCACTTTCAAGCCTAGAGGGAACTTCTTTTCTTTGGTGTGGGACAGGTGATGCCTGTGATCCAGTCGTCTTAGTTTTCAACTAACAGAGGCTGAAGCATGAAAAATGAGCATTAGCCTTTTCTTTGGAAATGAGGCTAATGGTGTTGCATCTGTTTGTCTAAAGTGTGTGTGTTGCTTCATAGGTAGGTGTCTCTGTGTACATGCACATTTTTACATTCTTTTTTTTCTTTCTTATTAAATAGCTGTAATTGCATCAAGCAGCCAAGGGCGAGTGAATCCCTTCAAGGTAAGAATTATGAAGCTGGTTTGATTGTGGTTTTCTGAAAATCACAGCAGATTGTTGTATCTAGAGTTACAACAGAACTACGACAGAAACCTTGGAGGGACAGAGGAGTGTGCTGTGACAGAAAATAAATAAGAGTCTACTTGTTTGTTTTGCTAGGTGACACCCAACAAAAAGGACCCACTGGTCCCCTCAGCAAATGTCCTAGACACTATGAGCAAATACTCCAGGAAAACAACTTTGTCTAGCAGTCGAGCTGTAAACAAGCAGAACTCTCCAGTTATAAAGCCTCTGATTCCCAAACCAAAGTCCAAGCAGGTAACTCTTTTGGTCTTCTCATGTTGTTTCTGTGAGCAAAGAATTGAATTTTACCAGCTTTTATCAAGTATGAAAGCTGTTGATTTAGCAAAGCATTTTAGATGGCAGAGTTCTTTTAAGCATACTGCAGAAATTTATACAAACACAGAACAGAAAAATGCTGCAGTTATAGAAATTACATTCTGCACTGAATCTCATGCTTTTATTTAAATAGTGTTAACTTCTGCTGTGCTGAGTTGAATGGTTTATGTTAAATTGTTGGATTAGATGCTGCGTCGATGCAAATGATTATTACGTCTTTAGGAAAGGCTTGGTTTTGTTGGGCTATATGGTATGTGTTGTTTGAGGGTGAAGCTCTTGCCTTTTTTATTCACTTTTGTTTTTTTTTTTTTTTAATTCAATGATTTCTGTAGGCTTTAGCAGCATCCTTCTTCCAGGCTCGTACACCTAACTCCAGTGAAAAGAAAGTGGAAGAAAAAGCAGAAAAAGCAGGAAATTACTGCCCTGAAGTCCAAGTCACTGCACAGGACAACACTGAAAACAAAAGGTAAGCAAACACTTGCCACCCAATGCCATATTCCAATTTTGGTAGAGTAGCAAGTCCAAAAACTATTTGTTTGTTTCTGGAGACACTGGGCTGGACAAAGTGGCTTAACATCGAGATTACGGTGTTAGCTGACAAGCTGTCACATCTGCGAGTTCACAAACTGGTGTGTCTGTTGGGGCCATTCGATGGTATGCTTATGACATTCGCAGTGAAAGAGCAGAGGAGAAGGTTTCTGTTTATTAAATCTTTCCAGGTATGCAGTGTTACTCAAAGTGGAAGTTTTGTGTCAGCCTGAGACAAACATATAGAATATGTAGGTACATAATAAACCAGCAGTGCGTAATGTAAAGTTGGGGCTATAAGGAATGATTTTTGCCTTGCTAATATTTGTGTCTGATAACAACCTTTGAATGAGAAATGAAACCACACTGCTGTACAAGTTCCAGGTGTAGGAAATACTTCGAATGAAAAGATGTCTAGCAAACCTTAAGGGAAGTATAAAAGCTAAATATTTTATGTGGAAGTGTAAAAGCTTGATTTTAGTGTGAGTGTTGTTGGTTTGGCTTTTGTTGGTGGTGGTTTTTGTTTGTTTGTTTTGAAAATGTATTTATTTACTTTTTAAGGGGAAAAAAAAAAAACAGATCACTTTAGCAGTATACCTCTTCCTAGCTAAGACTCTGACGTGTCTTTTTTCTCCAGAGCAGATGTATTTTTCACAGTCCCAGTCCTCATGAAACTTGCATGATTATAATGACTTCATTTAGACTTCATTTGACTGGGGAAGTTGAATGCAGTTATTATTCATTTGGACTAGCATTCTTTTCATTAACCTTAACAGATAAGGTTCTAAAACATATGACAAGGAGAACTGTGAAAAGGATTAGCTGAAACATGCTAATGTGTGCTCTATTTTTGGGTTGATGAGACCTTGTCAGAAAGGAAGAGAACCATTATGCTTTGTCATTCTAAAACTGAAATGCTAATCTCCATATATATCACAGATTTAATAAAAATGCTTGACTTAGCCTTGCCTTGTCAGCATGTTCCGTAAGCATGCTGCAACAGGAGAAGGCGAGCTGCTGCCTGTACGTGCCTTTTCTTTCAAGAACAAAAGAAAAACCCACCCAGGTGTTGTTTAGCAATGGTATTTTGGGGGACATGGTTTTCCAATGACCTTCATTAACTGACATTTTCTGTGCTATAGGCCAAAGACAGGATTCCAGATGTGGCTAGAAGAGAACAGAGCAGATATTTTAACAGATAATCCTGGTCTGAACGAAGCAGAGGTAATAAAAGAAGGCATGAATCGATTTAGAATTCTGTCATCAGAAGAAAGAATGGTAAGAAAGCATTCTCCAATTTTTTTATTTTTCCCACCAAATTCTTTGATTATTTCCAATTAGGATTTTTTTCCTTTTAATTCCACTGTTGTCCATCTTCAGGAAAATAAGTTTTGAATTGGGCCATGATCTAAAACAATACTTTGTGAAAATATGGAGTGTATTGCAGTATCGCACTGCTTCCTTATAATCAGAGATAGAAGGCATGTTAAATAAAGCAGTGAATTTTGTGGCCTGCTAAGTAGCTTTCTATTTGATGATGCACTTTCTTCCAAGGCGTGGACTGAGAAAGCGAAAGGAGGAGCAGTTAATGATTTAACGGAAGACAAAAAACGAAAGCGTCCCGCAGCTGCAGAAGATGAGGTGACAAAGAACCAGGAGCAAGAATCAGAGGACTCAAATTTATCCAAAAGAAAAAAACCCCTGGATCAATCTGCAAATGTCAGATTGTCAGCTTTCGCCTTCAAGCAAAGCTAAATGATGTGGTACTTTCTCAGCATCTGTTTTCTCAGTGCAGAGCTATCTAATGTTTTCAGAAATTTGCCACTGTGCTCAAAGAGTACTAGCAAAAAGGGAGTGCCTTGCTCCAAATATTTTTAGAAAGTGTTTTATTATCAACTTTTTAGGGAAATGTTGAATGCTCTCCCCAGATCTTTGCAAGTTGCAAGTGTAAAGTCTGAGGGCAAAACGAATGCTAATGGGCCTGTTACCTAGAAGCACAGTTCCACAGTTTTGTGTAGCCACGTGTCTTGAGGCTTGTAATGTTTGGTGCTAAATCTGGATCAGTCCTTTTGGGGAGCGTATGCTGTGTACAAAAGCCGTCCTATGGCTTTAGAGTAATGGCTTCTACACCATTCCTTCTGCCTGCTGCAAACTCTTGTAAGAGAAAGACGCTCAGAGGAATGAGTGTGGGGAAAACGACCTCTTAACGTTGTCTTCCTGATGGTCAGCTGCAGTTTCAACGTCTGAGGCAGCCACTGAGCAGCCTCACACAGGCCGGGACAGAAAACCAGGGCAGATAGGAGTGAAGCTGAGTTGGGAATATCAGGTGTGCAAAAGGAGCTGTGCCAAGTGTGCTTTCCCAGTCTGTACTTCAGCAGGGTCCAGAAAATGCTCAAAGCTTGACCATGCGTGCATTGTTTTGTGTTTGTTTTTAGAATTAAATGTGAATGTTTCTTTGCCTTGCAGTTTTTGTAATTAAAGTAAACAGACTTTTAGTCACTAGTAATAAGGCAGGCATATTAACCCTTCTCTGAAGGGTATGTCTAATAAATATATTTGAAGCAAATTCAAATTTCAAATTTTTTCCTTTGATATAAGGTAAAATCATTTAACTTAAAACTCCTTTTTTTTTTTTTTTTCTGGCTTTGCACATCCTTTTGTCCTTCATTTCTCTTCATTTTATTACAGAAAAGGCAAATGACTCTCCATTTAGAATGCATTCTTAACATTTAAATCTGTAGACTGAAGATCCAATGTGAATTCTGTAGATTTCAGAGGTGTTCTGCTCTACTCCTTTAGCAATTATTTGTATAATTTTGGAGAAAAAAGCTCCTGACCTCACTGTATGTAGATAATGGGACAGTAAAGCATAGAGCAGTACAGCATATTTCTGCACTTGGATTTATTGAAGACAAATAGGATTGCACTGGTAAGAAAAACATCCTGATGGAAAATCACGGTGTGCTTGGTGAACTGAGTAATGTTGCTTTTCTCCTAGAGCAGGTCGTTGCAGTGACGACCGTCAGCATCATCACCATTGCCCTGGGAGGTGAGATGGGTGTAGGTGGATAGCCTTTTTTTTTTTCTTAGTATTCAAGCTGAGCTACCTGCCCAGCATCCTTTTAAACAGGCCAAAAGGCAAGAAGAAATTAAGTCCCTTCTGGAGTGATTAAGCTGAGTGACTCCTCAGGGCTCTTGAGCAAGGAGGTTATGCCTTGGACTCAGGACACTGAAGTCAGTTGTTCTGCACGCTCAGAAGGTGAACTGAAAAATCAGGAAGGTAAGAGAAGAGATTGGAACTGGCTCAGAAATGCACTCTGAGTTGTCCCAAATTAGGATGGAAAATAAATGTTAAATCATTTCAATAACTTAGATCAGAATCCCTCTTTGGAAAGCAGAATATTCAGATTTGACTACTTTGGGATTATCTGGGTTTGTGTTATTACGTGAAATATTTTGACCTTACTCCTCCTGGGGCTGAATGCTGAGTGGCAACTTCTGATGCAGTAGCATTGTTTGGGGGGAGGGAGGGAGGTGCTGGTGCTGCTAGTGGGAGGGAAAAGGAACAGAGCTGTCCTGTAGGGTCCTGTTGGGAGCTCATCTGCCCACCATCCCACCTTCAAATTACATGCATAAACCCAGCAGATTTCATGCTCTACAACAGAGTCAGGTAGGTGCAGCTGGTCCAACAAAGCATCTAAAGTCCTTTTGGCTCCCGTAGGAGGGAGGAAGCTTCCAAAGTAAACTTCAGAAAAGTTTTCTGTCCGGTTTTGGAGAGCTGGGTGTTTGCAGTCATATAGTTACTCTGAACAAACATGCCAAAGGTCTGTTTTAAGGGAGACTCCTGGATTTAGTGGATGAATTCATGGAAATAACTGAGAGGACGTCAGACGCCATTTGCAAGTCCCCAGTTCCTGTTTGCTTTTCTCCTGGCTTAGGTTCTGCTTTATATTGTTTGTGGGTTTCATCAGACGTAGTGTCCCCAGCCTGGGGGTCATGGTCTGGATCTCATTGCTGTGCACAGAATACAGGCAGTGGATACATCACAGCTGGAATTTTGCAGGTGGAGGCCCTTAAACTGGGTGCCTGGAGCATTGAGCGGTTGAAGAGATCCTTGACCTCCTCCCCTAGATCTTAGAGCTGTGACTGCCACACTTGAGTGCAGCTTTTGTCACCGTGCCTTTTGCTGGAGATGAGCAGAGCGTCTGTCACCGCTGGTGCCTGCTCTGTTCAGAGCAATCCGTGCAGGGACTGCACAGCAGATCTGCTGCTTCTCCTGCAGCTCCAAGCTCTGCACCCTGTGGGAGAATATGTCTTGGGAGCCCTGTCCTCTGTCTGCTGAATTTCTGATGATGTGAAAGATAGAAGTGGTCTTATTGGTACTTGCTTGAAAGAATAATGTAAGATGATTTTTTTTTTTTCCTGGGGATCAAGGCAACTGCCCTTCTTACAGCCTTTCTCCGCTTCGCAAAATGGTGGAGAGATGCGGAGGAGCAGCTGTTGTAGCACTGACATTTAATTACTGAGCACTGCTGCTCTCTGCAGCGCTAAGAGCAGCAGCCAGCAGCAGCACCTGGCTGCTTCCATGCCCCAGCTCTTCCAGCAGAGCTGCGGTCTGCTCCATTACCCAGCTGCAGGCAGAGCTGCAAATAAACTCCCAGCACAGGGAGCCTTCCACCTGGCTGTGCAGTGCCAAGCGGAGCAGGGTGTGCTCATCATCGTGCAGCGTCGTACACGGAACGATGAACCTGAACCCACCAGAAAATGTGGAACGGATTTTCAAGGAAAACTTAAATCTCAACTGGCTGTTTGTCCTCAAAAATGCTCCTCAAAGAGGTTCAGTAGAATTTCATCCCAGCAGAGAGGCTCCACTGCTGACCCCAAGCCGGCAGAGCAGTGATGGGAAGCGCTGCTGCGTCTCAGCCTGCTCCCTTCCACAGCCATTGCGGTTCCTTTCCACGTCCCAGGAGTGCAAAGCGTCTTCTCGTCCTCGCTCTGTGCTTCTGAGTCTGCTGTGTTCTTCTGTTTCATGGCATTATTTGACCTTAGATAAAATCTCTTCCCCGTGCACTTTTTCTAGAGGAAAAAAAAAAACAAACATACAAAAAATAGTGCATGAAAATAGATAGCAGGTGCTGGAGGCTGTGAAAGAGAACATTGGTGAGTATTTGTGTGCGTGGCATTTTGCTCAGCTACCTCTCTGCTTGCCCTGTACCAAACCTGCTGTCTTGTTTTGCATTTGGGGCGTTTAGTTGTGTCTCAGCAGAGCCGACTTCTGCAACAAGCTGCCCTTGCTCAGTGTCCAACCCAGGGATGCTCCTCGTGGAAAAGACGCAACTACTAAAAATGAGCAAAAAAGACTCAAAACAGGGGGTACAGCCTGTTAGCCTTTCAGGGGGGGTATAATTCCAAACATCCACCTCCTGTGTTCTGTAGCTGGAGAGCATGTCTAGCCCTTTATCGTAGGGAAAGGTCTGTAAATGGACTGCTTGGTGTGCTGGAGTATTGTGAACCTGTTTGACTTCAGGATTGCCAGGCTCACACGAAGCTAGACATTTATTCAGAGGAAGAACACTTGTACTCTAAATAAATAAAATGTGTTCGCCTCCTAAAGAATATTTTCTTTGGCTTTCCAAGCTCCATCATGTAATTCGCCTACAAAAGGAAACAATTGCACAACAGTGCCCAGCCACGCTGCCTTCACTGCAGCACGATAAAAACCCGACCAGAATCACAGAAGCCTCCACCTCCTTCGGAGCAGTGTGCGCATACCAGCAGGAGCTCAGCCCAGGGAAGGGTGGCCGGCACCTGGCACCACGTCCTGGGGGACGGATATTTGGGTTTGGAGAGTTTTTGAGAAATACGCAGCTTCTCGCTGTGTGTAACTCACAGAACCGAGCAGGTGCTGGTGAGGGCGCTGACTACTCGTAGGACAGGGCAGTGGCTGTGTCCCAGTAATGCTGTAAGGCTTTACATTTCTGTTTCGCATTGCATGTGTTGGTCCAGGTTAGAAGGTCCTTTTGCAGCACAGCATTGGAAAGGTCATCTCTAGCTTTTGGTGCTGGAGTGTGCCAGCAAGTATGTTGGGTCAGTGCAGTTCTAACTCGGCTGTGCATCTCCATCAGGGAAGAGAAACGTCAGCGGTGGGGCACCCACAGCTGCTCTGGGCAGCCTGGGCCAGGG
>VXAV01010370.1:0-66118 GCA_013399715.1 Alectura lathami
GAGAGAACAGCGAGGCGTCTCGCTAGGAGCGCGCGTTCTGCTGACTCACGGGATCCTGAACCCGGCGAGCAGAGCACGTCCCAGCGCCCCACACCGAGGGGTGACCTTGTGCCGACACCCTGCAATCCGGGAGGACGGAAAGAAAGGGAGAGAGAAATCAATGCCCCGACCACTGCGAGGTGGAGGGGGGAGAAAGAGAGTGACATTCGGCTGAGCCAGAATTAGCAGATCTGTGGAGGGACCCCATTTCCACCCTATTAATAATTCATCCCAGCTCTGCCTTTACCTGCTAATAAACAGGAAGCAGCTCGTTAGTGAGGACGTTCTTCTCCCCTCTTGTTTTCTCTGCCCTAATAAGGGCCCCTTGCAGATGGCTGGGGGAAGGGAGACAGTGAGCTGAGAGCCCCACCCGCTGCTCCCTGCCCTGCAGGGCTCCAAGGGGTGAAGCTGCTAAAAAGAAAAATCCATGTGTAGCACCCAGGCTTCTGGGTCACCCAGTGTGTGCTTAACTTGGCCAAGTGGCACTGAGGCAAAATACAAAAAAAAAAAAAGTAATACACCACCCAAGTCATCTGGAAGGAAGCTTTGTAGATTTCATTCTGAACAGCCACGTTGTGCGTTTGGAGCACCCTAGTATCCCCAGAGTCTGATCTTCAGCACACATGGCCCCATGCAGGGACCCCTCCCTGCCGACACACCAGGAGTCCCAGAACAGCACAGGCAAACACTGCTGCAACATTTTCCAGGTTCTGCTCACAGCCTGCACCACACCATGGCAAAAGCCCACGTAAGCACCGGACATGGGGTAACCAGCACAGGAGGAGCTCAGGCAGCTCACCATGCACCCTGCAGCTCCCCCCCATCCCCCAGATTTGCAGCTCCCTCCATCTGCCCCCAGTTTTGAGCAGGGTTGTTGCAGACACACAAGCAGGGGCTGCCCAGGTCCAGGAGACCCTCTGGAATCTCAGCTGAGCATTAACAGGCCAGGAGAAACCACTCAAAGCCCTCTGCCCCTAAACCCACCTGCAGCAGGGACAGACACCAGGCCACAGGGTCCCCTTGGTGTCACAGCCAATGGAAAACCAGCCCAGCTGCAATCCTGGGACCAGGACACTTTGAAGCCAAGAAACTCTGCGTGTCCCCCCCCACCCCCCAGGGCTCACCTGCAGCCCCCAGGACATGGGGCTCGGTGTCACCACTCCCTGCAGCTGAGCAAGGCACAGGGCTGCTTCACTCCAGGGACACCTCATAATTTCTGCTCTGTTATTTCCGTACTCCCAGACATCACCGCAGCTGAGTTATACCACTTGCCAGCTGTTGGAAATAATCACTGTAAATTAATTACAGGTGCTTCACCCCTCTGATCCCTCCCAGCCCCCACGAACAGAGTGAGAATTAATTGTCAGCGAGTATTTCCAATTCTCTGGGAGTCCCATCCTGGCCACTGGCAGGTTACAGTTTGTGCCCTGAAGCATGAGATTTAATTACCCACAAATGTTATTTTTGATCATAAAAATCACCTTTTCTTATCATAAATCCAGACAGAGCTGCTGACCCCTTGGGTCAAGAGCAGTGAGAGTGAAAAGGCCCAGTGATGGCTTTAGGACAAGCCCGTGTGTTCTCCCATGTAAATGTGATTCTGATCGGGAAACAGTTGCCTCCTGGAGAGGATCCTGGAAGAAAAACCAGGAAAATCTCCTGATCCACACGTGGTGACCGTGTGTGTTGCAGAAGGCAGGTTTCACTCCGTGTCAGTGCAGAGGGTGAGGATGGCGGTCAGCTGGCTGGGGCTCCCCGCCTGCCCACCCGGCAGCGGGGAGCAGCGCATGGGGCTGCTAATCCGGGGATTAACGGGGAACTCGTCTGAGCGTAAAGAGCGAAACAACAACAAACACTGAAACCGTCCTTCCAGCTTTATCCCACAGCCGCCTGCACAAACGAAACCCAACGCTGTGCTCCACGGGGAGCCACAAAATTGAACTTTGGGTGTCCTACCAGTGACAGATGGGCTGCAGGACACCCATAGCTCAGTGGCACCGGGGCACAGCGGGGACATTTGCAGGGGCAGGAAGGCTCAGGTGCACGCGAGGATTTTGCCAGTGCTGTCTTTTTGCAGGGTTGGGTGGAAATTTGATGCCAACTGCAGCGCTTCGTTGCCGTGCGAGGCAGCGCGGGGACTTTGTGAACCTAATCAGCTCATCTTTAAGCTGAAAATCAAAGGCAGGGCTGTAGGCGCGCTGCGGGGAGCAGGAAGACCTTGGGATGCACCTGAGAGCTCCTTAAGGCGTCTGGAGCACGGCGGGGTGAGCGCAGGCAGACGTTGTCACCTGGTGGGCGGAGGTGACATCCAGCCGGCAGCGCTCCAGGCTGCTCGGGAACCTGTTCGCTGAGGGGCTGCCGCGTGTGCAAAGCCTGCAAGGAGCCGGTCCCCCGGGGGCTTTAACACGGGCGGTGGTTGAGCTGCCCAACCATCCCTTGCTCTTGCACAAAGCCTGCAAACATCTGAGGTCTGAGAACTTTCTGGTTTGGTCTGAGGGCCAGTTCTTGGGGAAAACACACTACAGAAGGAAGGACACAAGAGGACCCCGCACAACAGCGTGGACCTTTCTGCACAGTAAATGCATTTAACTTGTTTCCCCCTTGGATAAAAATCTTCCTAGAGGAAAGCCAAGGATTGCTCACTCCAGCTAAAAACACAAAGTTCTGATTCCTGGAGCTACTCCAGGTTGCTGTGACATTGCCATTACTCTTACCAGGACGCTGGTTGTGATTAAAGCCAGGTTGATCCCAAGGTGACCTGGGTTCCAGCAGAGGCCTTGGCCTGAGCAATAATCTCATCAAGCAGAGGAGACCTGAGAAGGGTGCCCTGGAGCAAGGCACCAGCTAGAAGCTCTCACTGGGTTACAAGAGCAGTGGTTTACATCTTTGGCCAAGCGTTACAAACTCTCACATTGTCCTTTTATTTTTCATTGCTCAAATCTTTTTTTTTTTTTCCTTTAATATTACTAATATTTTTATTATTTTTCTTCATGGTGCAGCTAGTGGTTGTAATCTCTTCCTAGCTTCCCTTTGGCATGGGTATCTACTAAAAGCTGCAGTTTTATTTCTGTGCAGCTTTCACCATTCACAACAGATGTCTAGTTTGTTTAAAATATTCCAACAGCTTAATGATTAATCAAGTAATTTCACCTACAAAAATATATAATTTTATGCTACAAGGATTAAAAATGGCATTATCTGCCAGGAGGGAAAAAAAAAAAAAAAAGGCAAAACAACTTTGTGCACTCATTAAGAGCCCTGGAAGCCAGGCAGGCTTTGGCTGCGGCTGTTCTCCCCATTCCCTCTCTCCTCGCAAGGTGGGGAGCATCTTCGGTGCAGCACCCTGGGTTCCTGTCCTCGTGCCTTGTCACATCTTGTTTCCTAAGAAGTCCTTCTAGGGGCCAGCCCCTGCCCTTGCCTTCAGAAGGGCCCTTGTGCAGCTTTTCTACAGAGCGCAAAGAGGAGGTGAAACCCACGGGCTGCGCCTGCAGTCACCATCAGGGGACATCTCCAGGCACATCACCCTCTGGGACATTTGTCCCACGGGGGCACAGCCTCACCGTGGCGTCTTTTGCTGTGGCAAACTGTCCTCAGCCAGCTCCTCGCCGCTTTTCCCCAGGGCTTTGGCCGTTTGGGCGAAGCAAGGCTGCAGCGCTCCTTGGTGCACCCACAAGAAAAGAGCAACCGGAGCTGGGGACCCGCAGCACCTCGTTGCCGTGAGGACATTCACGACTGATTTAATAGCGTGAGACTCTAAGTGAACGGGTTTATTTTAAGCTCGCTGAGACCAAGCTTCCCCAGCTAATGCATTCTGACTTTTAGATTGAAGACGTAAATATCTTGAGACTTTGGACAGATTCTTTGGAGGACACATGGCTTGGATAAGGAAACCAGATTCTAAAATAATACCTGGAATTGTTTCAACAGAGCTATAACTGATCCTACCAGGACCAGCGGGGCAGCCAAATTACGGCCATCTGTTTCCGCTCCCCCCTGCCCTCCCGGCTGACTCGAAACCACCCCACCGGCAGAGAACGCATCGAGCATCCCGAGGAGGAAGGACACTTCAATAAGCCAAAACCCAAAAAGGAACACTTCATTTGAGCAGAGGAAGCCATGGTGGCATGACTCACTCGGTGGCTTTTGAGGCTCTTCCCCACCTTCCAGCACTGTCACGTAGAGGTTATTTCCTAATTCCCACGCTTGCCCTGTTACAACCGAGCAGCAACCGAGCCGTGTGCCACTCCAGAGCAACAGGGTGCTTGGAGACCTCTTTGGGTTCGCTGTCTGCTGAGCTGCACATGTCTCCATGTTTGGGGTCAGGGATTGTGCACCTCCAGTCCCTGGTCTCTGGGACAAGCGGATGGGAGATGGGCAGGGCCTAGGGTCTGCTTCCCCCTGCCCGCACCACAGGGCTTCACCCCTGCAGGAACACCGAGGGGCCTCGCGTTTGTAACACCCCATTGTTCGTGGGACACCCGCCCCATCTCCCCTGCTGCGGGTCCCACTCGTCCCCCCAGCTCTAGGTCATGTTTTAGCATCATGGTTTGGTGACAAAGTCCTTCCCTTGCGTAGCTCAGCCACTGAAAGCCTTCGGAGGAAGCCTCGATAGGAGCATCAGGCTGGCCTTTTCAGGGCTGTCCTATTAAGCCGTTTGTGTGACCACATTTGCAGCAGAACCATACTGCAGCACAATATGTTGCCTCAGAGCAGGAAACATACTCAAAGCCCCCATAGCTCCAGCCGATGTGGATTTTTTCTCCTTTCCCATCAGCCACCGTAAAGCTGTGCGAAGCCACATCCCCCAGCAGGAAGCTGTGTCTCATTAGCAGAGGTAAACAATTCCTCTGAACGTGACGAGTCAGGAGAGCACATTAAATATGTCAATACCTAATTTGTTTTAATCCCTGCTGCAGCACAGCATGTTGCAGCAGGAGAGGACCCCAGTGCAGCTCAGAACCCCCAGCTGGCATCACCCCCTACAGGGGGCATCTCCCGAGTTTGGGGAGGGGAATGGTGCGGGTGCCCTCACCCTGCACCCGACCAACTCAACTCTGAGCTCAGCAGCCCCAGCAGCAAAAATTCCTCCTCCTCACACACAGGCGATGGCAAAAGCCGCACACGGCTGCAGTTAGGGCTGTGACAGGAGGAGCAAATCCCAGCAGAGCACTCACAGCCTTATCACAGGGCAGGTGCATGTCTGAGAGCAAGCCGATGTTGAGTTTCGCCCCCCTTTCATCTGCTGCTTCCCCTGGCAGCTTCGTGCACGCACAGAGAGCAAGGCACATGCTATTTACAGGAGTCCCCTCTCCCCATGGCCGCTGCTCCGTGCCCTGCAGAGCAGCCTGGTGCTCACGTACAGATCAGCTGCTCACTGCTTTGCTCGTGGAGCTGCCTTGCAGCACGCTACCCGAGCGCTGCTCAGAAGACAGAATTATTAATGCCCTCTGGAGCTTCTGTAGGGTTCTCAGCGCTGTGGCCTCCACTCACTCGTACCTAACATGTCTCTGAGCTGTGGGGAGGCACAAAAGCCCATCTTACAGATGCAGAATGCAGACAGCCCTCAGTAGCTCCCAGTACTTCTGGTAGCCCAGCTGAAGATGGCAAACGCCACATTTTCCAAAGCACCTCACATTATACATCAGCTTCCACATTCAAGGCACAATCCCCCACGTTGCACCCCAGAGTACCCATTTACAGGAGCCAGGAACCCTCTGCTTTGCCGGAGGTGCACACTGGGCACCCTAGAAGCAGACTAGACCAGGCACAGCACGCAGCTATGGAACCCAGTTTCTGCAGACAGATGTTAATGCTTTACTTGTGCTTACCCAGGGCATCCACATGCGGGTGACTGGGGAGGGAGACTCGCCTGCAGTGCTCTGATCCCTTCTGGATGCTGCAGGGTGGATGCAGAGCCCTCTGACCTGTTCTTTTCCCAAATCTCAGCCCTTGGTTAACTGAAAAGTCACCAGAAATGCTCATTTCATCAGGCTGACCAGGCACAGCCCAGAGCATGCCCTTGTCCCTAATGCCACCATGCTGGGGTGGCCTGGGGGCTCCGCAAACACCACAAAGCTCTGCTCCCTGCAGGGCCCAGGGCACAGGAATGGATGGGGCTTCCCTCCTGTAGTGGTGCTGGGCCCCACAGAGCCTGGGGCCCAGCCAGGGTGGTGTCAGGAGCCATCAGGGGCATGGATGACCCCGATGTGGCCACTCCTGGGGACCAAGCTGCTTGTTCTTGCAAGCGAGCAGGCGTGAACGCAGCCCTCCCCGGGCTTGTAACTCAGCCAAGCCAAAGTGAAGTTTCTCAGAGAGTGTCTCAGGGAAAGCGCTTTCTACGAAAATCACCCCAGTGCCAAATTGAAGGGCCCTTTCCCTAAGGGCCTTTCAGAGGAAACAACTCAGCCATCTTTTAGGGCAAAGGCACCATCCGGAGCCAGGCCTTGACGTGCTCCAGCACAGCCTAGCAGTTAGCATTTGACAAAGGCACCAAAACCCAGGAACGGGGCAGGTGGGGTCTGGCTGTGATGCCCACGCAGTGCCGAGGTGTCGTTGCCTCCTCTTGTGACCGTTGTTGTTGTTCCAGGAGAACCCGTACCTGTGCAGCGATGAGTGCGATGCCTCCAACCCCGACCTGGCCCACCCGCCAAAGCTCATGTTCGACAACGAGGACGAGGGGCTGGCCACCTACTGGCAGAGCGTGACGTGGCGCCGGTACCCGGAGCCGCTGCTGGCCAACATCACGCTGTCCTGGAACAAGAGCATCGAGCTGACGGACGACATCGTGATAACCTTCGAGTACGGCCGGCCCACCATCATGATGCTGGAGAAGTCGCTGGACAACGGGAGGACTTGGCACCCGTACCAGTATTACGCAGATGACTGCATGGAGGCCTTCAGCATGCCAGCACGGAGGGTCCGGGACCTCTCCACCACCAGTGCCAACAGGGTGCTCTGCACGGAGGAGTATTCCCGCTGGGCGGGCTCCAAAAAGGAGAAGACCGTTCGCTTTGAGGTGAGGGACCGCTTTGCCATCTTCGCCGGCCCCGACCTCAAGAACATGGACAACTTGTACACCCGGCTGGAGAGCGCCAAGGGGCTCAAGGACTTCTTCACCGTGACCGACCTGAGGATGAGGCTGCTGCGGCCGGCGCTGGGGGGCACCTACGTGCAGAGGGAGAACCTGTACAAGTACTTCTACGCCGTCTCCAACATCGAGGTCACCGGCAGGTAATGGCCTCTGTATTTCTTCGGGTGTCTCAAAGGGATGAGAAGAGGGCTACCGCTAGTGAACGAAGCCGTCAGTTAATGGCCACCAATTAGATTATCAGTGTTGCTTCCTCTAATACCCTTTCTCCCAAGCCAGGGCAGCACTGGTGTTAAAACTGATGTGTCCTTGCAGGGAAAGGCTTGGACGCCTTCAGGGATACTGGGGGATTGCCTGAGAGGAGCTGTGCCCTGCCCAGTGTGGTGCAGGGATGGACAGCTGGGCTCTGAGTTCCCTCTGAGGCTCCCTGTCCTCCTCTGTCCCTGTGCACCCTGCCACCAACAGTGCAAACATCTCAGGGCAGTGTCAGTGGATCTGCGGGGTGAGAAACGAGGCTCTCCCCATTAAACTCCACCGGGGCAAGCAGGATGGGTCGTTCTGGCTCAGTCCTGCACCCCCAGAGCAGCCCCAGATCTGGCCAACGAGGTTTGGGGCAAGGCTCAACCCAGTGACAGATCTGGAGCAGGGCTGGACAGAAGGGGGTTTGTTTCTCCTGGTTTCTGGTTTTTTGTTGTTGTCTTTTTTTTTCATTTCTCTGTGTAATGCCATATGTTATGTTATGACATCAACCGAAAAAGCAAAGTAAGGTGGAAAAATGCCGAGATGGCTAATTTCCCATCCAGCTTGTGGCTGCAGCTTGTGTGAGGCTTAGAGCCGAGAGGGGAAAAAATCTCCCCATCACCCACCGCTGCTAACAAGAATCACCACAGCGACAGAGGAGCCGTTTGTATCGTTTCCAAACTGTTTGCTTCTGAGTCTTGCAAGCAAAAATGTTTCGCAGGTGCCGCTGAGGCTGGCTTTGACTGCGCTCCAAGGGAGAGGAAGGGATGGAAGAGCTCTTTCTTTCGGCGGGGGGTGACGGGAAGGGCAGTGGGGTGCTGGGAGCGGGATCGGCCGCGTTCGCAGAGCCGGGCTGAGCAGCCACAAAGCAGGCAAAGGGGAGAAAAAAGGCCAGTGCATTGCCTTCCGTTTTGCTCTGAGCACTGCAGCTCCTTGGTGCTGGTGGCAGCAGTGGCAAAGCTGCAGCAGCCAGCTGGAGGTGATGGTTAGGCATTGGGGCTGGTTGGACTTTGGGGCTGTGATAGGGATGCAGAGCTTTCAGCTCAGAAGGTGGTGAAAGAGGATTCAATATCTGCTGCCCTTGTGCAATGACCTTTGGCTTCCGAGCATGGGTAAAACTCATGCAGGCTGTGCAGGTAATCAAGGACTCGTTACTGTACCAACAGCACATTCCAGATACTTGATGCTTTAAGATCCGTGGTAAAACAGAGCTGTGACTGTGTGGTCTAGGGGCCGTTGGTGGCCCACGGCTACCCACCCCCCCACATTACCCTTCCTGCCTGCCTTGTGCAGGATGTGGCCCTTCAGCGCTTCTTGTTCCTGGCTGCGCTGGTGAGATTCCTCACAACCCAGCCTCTCGCTGGCTGTCAGTGGTCTTCCTTTCCCACCCTGCCCAAACCCCACCACCTTCTGAACTCAGTGGCCAAATGCAATACCCTGGAATAGCAGCAGAGATTGCTTTGAGAGAAAAAAAAATCCCTACAAATGTTGTGAAAAGAGTCAAATAGAAGAGGGAAGGAAAGCAGGGATGTGGTTGCACAACCCCTAGGAGACATCAGAAACTCCACAGCCACCCACACCCTTGGACCAGTGCCGCAAAGGTCCACTGGGAGCTGCAGTGCTGCATTGCTGCCGGGACCAGGATGAGAGGGGCTTGGTTTTGCTGGCTGGGTTCTGGAGGCCTCCCTTGGTGCTGGCGCGCTGCCTGCATGGACAGCTGCCCGCTGCTGCTGCAGAGCCCCGGCTCCGCTCGCCTCCTGGCTCCGCTCGTGGCAGCTCCGCCAGAGCAGAGGGGCCTTGGGGAGGAGAGGGCTTTCCTTCACCGGGGGACAAGAAAATTCTGAAATCAGCTGCTTCTGGCCCAAACTCTGAATGCTGAGCTATAGCAAGGCCCAGCTTTGCACTGCTCCAGCTCTACCCGTCTGCAGCTGACTGCTGGGCCGGTCCCCAGGACAGGAGGATGCTTCATGGACAGACGGACGGCGATAGAGTCAGTGCCTGTCCAGGGCTGGACCCCCAGCAGCAAGAGGTGACCGAATGGGGAGCTGTGGATAAGTGGTGCATCAGGTGGAGAAGCTCTGTGTGAATTCACTCGGCTCCTGTGATTATTCCAGTCCCAGCAAGCAGGGGGGTTTTGCTGGAAAGCAATCTAATTTGAGCTGTAAGCAAAGCCAGTTATGGGGCAGGGACTAAAAACAAATTAAATCTTGTGTGTGGTTCAACAAGGGGTGGGTTATTGAGGAGAGGAGAGGAGAAATCAATGCGAGCTGTGCAGGGAAGGGCTGAGGCAGAGGAGGAGGGCTGGGGGCATGCGATGCCTCTTGTAGCACATCTGGACAGAGCACATACAAGCAGCGGGAAGAAAGTGTAGATGAAATGGGAGGTGTTGTTAGGGATTCACCACAGGGGTCATAGAAAACGAGAGGGAAGATGATAATGAAGAAATAAAGGCTCTAAGGCAAAAAGCAGCCAGAAAATCCCAGCTGGGGTGCAGAGGAGCTGGTGACTCGCAGATGGAAGCGGTCCAGGGATGGCAGTGGAGCAGCGCATGGCATCGCAGGAGCGGTGCACGGCTGTGGTCTGTGGCATCAGAGGAGCAGCGTGTGCATTGCTGGTGCCCCTGCAAGGCAGCGGGACTTGGGCAGCTGTTGGTGCCCACAGAGCAATGAGGGACACGCGGCAGCTCGTCTCCGGCTGAAGTTCACGGTCAAGGGACAAGCAAAACGCTTTGCTCTCAGGGCAGACTGCAAGGAGTGGTTCCTCATGCTGCAGCCTCAGCTGATGGCTTTGGTTTCTCTGGTCACCTTAAGCCATCCTGGGACCCCACCCGAGCACACTGATCCTTCACCCCTCTGCTTCCCACCAAACAAAACCCCTCACCATGGCCTCCCAGAGCTCTGCAGAAAAGCAGAGAGAGAAGAAGCGAAGGACACGGGGAGAAGGGGGAGGACTCTGCTCCCTTCCTTCCTCCTGTCGGCCAGGTCGGTGGGGGCTGAAAATCTTGGCAGCATCTCTGAAAATCTGACGGAGCCTGAGGGTCCTCGCTCCCTTCCTGGGTGCTGCAGCAATGCACTGTCTGCATCTTCTGCAGCCTCAGCCAGGTGCATTTCTCCTTTCAGGGCTGACAGTTTATTTTTACCATCTTTCTTCTTGGTATCTTCTTCTTCTTCTTTTTTTTTTTTTTCTTCCATCCTGTCCCTATTGATCTGCAAAGTAACTGGAGATGCAGAGGAGTCAAGACAGGAATAGACACGAGCAAGCCCTTGGCCTGTGTGCTGGTGTGCATGCCAGGCGGGGTGGGTAGCGGAAGCGGAAAGACTTTTCCCCCGCAGCTCTCTGCTCACTGCTTTATCTTACCACACACTCATAGAATCACAGAATGGCTTGGGCTGGAGGGGACCTTAGAGATCATCCAGTTCCAGCCTTCACCCCGGTGCAGCAATGAGCTCGGTCGTCTTCTCGAGAGCAGGTGAATGCGCTTTGCCTGGCTGCTGCGTCTGGCAGAGGGCGCGACGAAAGCCGCTGGTTCTGTTTCCATCACACGCTGTGTCTCTTTGGAGTAATTTTTTCCCCTTCATAACGTCAGTCACCGCAGTGCTCAGCGGGGCACGCTCCATCACGGAGACATTAATAAGCCGTAATTGAAGTTAATGTGCCATGGCCAGGACACATGGATCCAGTTAGGAGAAATCAGATTGAGCAGAAGTGAATCAATTTTAGGCTGATTATTAAGATTTTTCTCCTTTGTCCTGCCCTGCCCCAGTGCATGCTGCCTGTCTTACTTAGTGTTTCATCGACTTCTTTTTTGCTCTCACAAATGAACGAAGGGGAAGGCCCCTTGCTCTCCCCTGCTTTCATCCCCTCTTCCCCCTCAAGCATGTCCCGATGCAGCGAGCCGTGGGCTTGTGCTGGCGGAGCAGAATGAACTCACCTGGCCCATCATCCTGGCATCATCCAGCCTGAGGGACATCCCCCAGAGCACCTCCCCCAGTAAATGGAGCTGGTCGATCGTCAGTGGTGCCCACAGGCCATGCTCTCTTCTGCCTTCTTGGCAGCTCTCTGGAGATGCAGTGATGCTTGATGCTGATTTCCTGTTAAAGATGAAGAAATTCCTGCTCAGCCTGGTGGATGCCTCCTGCTGCTGTCCTCCAAACCAGTGCAGTGCAGCTCAGCATGCTTTCCCCTGCAGTCACTGCTCAGCTTGAGCTGAGAGAGCCTGCACAAATCATGTCCTGACTGCCCCTAGGGTGCTCTGCCCTGCTTGGAAGTTCCTGGCTCCCTCGATTAAGCTGTTGGAGAGCCTCTAGCTATAGAGGTTTGCAATCTTGACTTGTCCAACAAGGCTGTCTCTAAAAGGATGGAAAGACACAGATTTGTGGAACAATCTCCTGTAGAGACCCTTAGATTTTGTGTAATGAGTGGTGCCCCCACTGCCTTTCCATGAGGACCAGGTGGGACACACCAGCTGCATTGCAGAAAGGGGACAGCAGGGACCTGGGGTAAATGGTCTGGGAGATCATGGGCTTCCCCCGGCTGCGTGTGCCCAAAACGAGCCCCATGCCCACCCAAACACCCCCCCAGGTCTGACCGAGCACATCTGCAGCTCACAGCCAGCACCATGAAAACCAAGGCAAGCACAGCCCATGCCTGTCCCCACTCCTTCCCTGCAGCTCCGGGCAGCTGGGCACGGGGTCCCCGGAGGTAACAGCATCCCGGTGACAAGGACAGCCAAGCCTGCGCCAACGGTGCCACACGATCCTCGCCCGTCCTCGCCTCCGCACCAGGCAGCCCCGAGAGCTGGAAGGATGAATTTCCCTGGCACTCACCCAGGCTGGAATTAGCTTCAGTTCAAGCAAAATCTTGCTCTTGGTCATATAGTTAAACTCAGTTAATGCGCAGCAACTGTTTGCTTGGCTTTCCTCGAGCCTCGTAAAGGGTTTTACTCCCACTGCAGCAAGGTAGAGGGAAGCTTGCTGGGAGGGAGGGAGGGAGGCAGTTAGGGAGAAACCCAGAGAGCAAATCCTGCACCCAGGCCCTCGTGACACTTTGTCAATAGCCGGAGACAAATGCCCAAGGTCCTATTACCTGCTCCTTGCTTGGTTTTGTGAAGGTTTTTATTTCCACTCAGGTTTTGTTGCCGAGTTGCGTCCGGCCTTAGCGGATAATAGAATTTCGTCGATAGACTGAGGAGGTGATGTATGTTAAAGCACTTGATATAAAGAGACTTCTACAGGAGCCCAAATCCAATTTGGCCAATGAACTCAATTGCAGGCATTATTGCATTCCAGGAGAAAGACCAAGAGCATTTATACACATTACTCTGCAAACATTTACGTTCATGTATCCCTGTGATGTCCTCTTCACCCTTCCTCCCTTCTGTTGCCTGACCCCCTAATGGGGAAGCTTGGGTTCATGTTTGCTTTTTAGGACAGCTTTGAATGTAAATAATGTTCCACCAGTCAGCAGGATCTTGACAGCTGGTGAGTGTCAACTTATTTAAAATAAATAGCCTCTCGAGTGGGAACAGCCAGCTAGCATGCTCTCTACGTTGCCATCTTTTAAATTGTCTCCTCTTTGTAACCCAAACCTCAAATCATTTTGAAGGGCAGTGAGCAGGGCTCCCCCTCAACGGGAGGACTCATCAGTCCCCACCACACAACCGAAAGCAAGAAGCCGCAAGGAAAAGAAACCACTCACATGTCCCTCTGACCTAACCCGGGGCTCTTTTTTTTTTCTTTTTTTTTGGCACTGCAAAAAGCAGCAAAACCCAGAAGTCTCTCTCCCTGCTTTGTGCTGAAAGAAGCAGAGCACTGTCGGCTCTTCCTCCCGTTTCAGCCTCCAAACCGCAGTGCAGGGATGCTCCCAGCTCTGCTCCTGGATGAATGAGCCACGCTTGCCCCATTCTGTTCTTGGCACATGGCCCCTTCAGCCCTGCTCTGCCTGAGTGATCCCCAACAAGGCAAGTCCTAATGAAATCATCCTCCACGAAGGGACGGTGTCTCTTATGTGGCCTGGCCATTAGCAGCTATTTTTACTTGCTTCTGCATGCACAGATGGGTCAGAAACAAGCCAAGCTCAGCGCCCGTTATGCTTGGCCCAAAAGATTTTCTCCATGCTTTTGCTGAGCTGCCAAAACAGTTGCAAAGGAGCAGGTAAAAAGTGGGTGAGCCGTGGCCAGCCAGCTGCCAGAGCATGCTGTGAGCAACGGCTGGGATGACAATAGAGAGAGGGGGAAGAGTTGTTCATGTTTCCCCGAGAGCTGAGATCAGATGAAACACCATTTTCCTCGGGGATGGAGAGGAAAGAGCTCCCTTCAAACACATCGTCCCATGAGACTCATTAAAGGCTCATCAATTACAGTGAGAGCAAACAATCCAGGGGAAAGCTATCATAATCCTTCCTTTGGATGGCAGTCATTAGCAGCTTTCTGCTATGCGCTCTCTCTCCCAAATGCCAGCTCGGGTAGGCAGAAAGGAGCAGGGAGGCACCACTGCCAGCCCAGAGCTTGGATGGGGGAGAAAAGCGGGAGCCTGGTGGCCTGGGAGCCAGCAGGAGGGGATCAGGTGTCCACAGCATCCCTGAGCCATGCAGTAGCATCCTTACCTTGAGCACAGCGTGGAGATGACAGCATGCGCTGGACCAGAGGGAAACTTGGAGGTGGTGGCCCACTGTGATGGCCTTCTTCCTCATGTCCTCATCTTTGCAAAGAGCTCAGGAAGGAGAGGAACAGAAATGTTCTTTGCCTTTCTCTGTCTAAGTTTCCTGCTCTGCAAAATGCAGCTATGGATGGAAAAGAGATTGTAAAACATGTAAGGAGCCTTGGAAGGACAGTGAAGGGCTGAGAAGTCTTTTAAAAGTTATTTCTAATCATTGTTAGTGAAAGCTCAGGGGTGGTGGCTGCTTTCCCACTCCCAGCAGAGCTCCTGTGGGTTTGCAGTACCCACCCGCGGGCTGTGCCTGCTCCTGGAGCCTGCACACGGGCGTCTGCTTCCCCTGCATGTGGGCTTGGCACCAGGACGCCTCCAGCCGCTCCCTACCGTGACCTCCAGGATGCTGACTTGGGGAAACGCAGGCAAGGCGAGCTGTTCTTTATGGCTGTAGAAAAAAAAAAAAAAAAAAAAAAAAAAAAAGAAGGACACTTTCTCTAAACTTTTCTTGGCTCTCCAAGCTCTTCCTTGTTCCCTGGTGGAGGCATTGGCAGCCTCCAGCCACACTGCACCACTTTGAGGGGAACGCAGCAGCTGAACGACCTGCACTAAGGATAAACTCATAAATACCCCGTTGTGCATGCTGCAACGCGTTGGGCCAAGCATTGCTCTGGCAACTTCTGCTGAGGCACGGCGTGAGCCTGGTGCCTGCTTAATGCAAAGCGCAGGGGTGTGCCCCTCCTGACAGCCCAGCGCAGGACTTGGGTGTCCCCATGCCACCGAGGGTGCCTGTGGGTGCTGTGGTTCCTGCCGGGTTTGCTGTCACCCACCACGGCTGCACCAAACGTGGGCTGTGGATACTCACCAAGAAGCCCTGCCATCACTGCTAGTCTTGAGCCACGAGCTGGAGAGGAGAAAAGCCACGAGCCCTACAGAGCACCCCGCAGCCAGCCCGAGCTTCCCTCACTCAGCCCCTTGCTACAGACAGAGCAGAGCTGGAGCAGGGCCATTGCTGCCTTTGGCAGTGCAGGGCGCAGGTGTCTGCCCCTCTGCTGCTCTTTAAGCCTCATTGCTAAGTAGTTCCTAACCTTTCCCTTCATCCTCTCTTTCCTGAGATGGCTGGAAGCCCGGGGAAGAGGAGCAGAGGCAAGCAGGATGAGCAGCTCCCACCTGCGGGAGCGGGCTAATGTCATTTTCTCCTGTCTCCACCAGCTGGATCTTGGCTGGGGAACGATGCTGAGCACAGACCGACAGCGGGCACGCGTCCTTGGGCTGGAGGCCCAGAGGAGGAGGCAGGGAAGCCTGGGGAAGGGGTTAAAGCTGAGCCACAGAGCAGGGAGGCCCAGATGCAGAAAGGCTGGGGCAAGATGAGCTTGGCAATCTGGGCCGGCTGCTGGCTATTAAGTAATGCAGCCTGATTGATTGGTCTGAGAAGTGCTGTGTTGCGGGGTCAGCTTGCTGGGGTTATAGTTCTTTGCTTAGATTGATGATCCTCAAAGGTCAAAACCAGAAAGCAATTCCCCGGTAAAATTGATCCTTTGGATAACAAAACTTCTGCACAGCGGCAATGGGCCAAGCAGTGAGAAACAGGTGACCCGGGCAAGAGGCTGCCTCTGCTTCCTCTTTATTTAATTATCCTTGCTTACACCAATTAAGGAGTGAGGATTTTCTCTGGAAAAGCAGCGCCCAGTGGCACAGGAACAGGCAGGCACCGTGCAGGGACAGGAGGAGCTTGGCTGCAGATCCCTGAAGCTGTTGCTCTGCTTCGAGGCCTGGTGCGGCCACAGCGAGGCTTTGACCTGCTTTCCCCTGCTCCTCTGCCTCCCTCCCTCCCGTTTGCTGATTTGGAAGCGAGAGAAGGAGGCCGTGCTCGCTAGACACTGAATAATTCAGAGCCCGGCTCTGCAGCACCCGAGGGCTGGGCATCGCCTGTGCCAAAGGGTTCTGCTGAAATCCATCCCCACGAGGGGCAGAGGGGATGCAGAGTGGCTGAAGTACAGCACCCCCAGGTGTGGGCACTGGCCAAAGCTCTGCCTGCAGAGCTCGGATGCTCAGAGGCTGTCTGCTATCAGCCCTGGAACGGCATCTCCAGCTCCAGGCTCCAATGGAGCATGCTGAGCGTGTCAGCCCCTGCTCCACGCAACCGATTTGCTTTCCTCTTCCTTTTTAGAGACTGAAGAACTCCCTTCCCTGCTTGGCCAGACACAGGCAGGGCTGTCCGATAGGACTGATAGACTGCTCACCCGCCTTCCGCTTAGCCTCCGTGAGCAGTTTGCTAGGATTAAGGACAGGGAGGGAGGAAAGAAAGAAATCCTACGCGAGGTCAGCGTACCCAGCCATGCATGAGCAGGAGCGCAGCAGAGGCGGGCTCAGCACATCAGCTGGGAGCCTCTTTGGGGGCTCCACGCGGGTGGGAGAGGCTCCGAGCGCTCGCGGGCATGCGTGGTGCCAGCAGCCGGGAAGTGATCCACGCACACCTCCCAGCCTCATCCACTGTGTTTATCCCCGAGCAGACAGAGCGCAAGGAACAGGCCACGTTCCCTGCAGCTTCTCTGCAAGCATCGCGTTTCCCTCTGCTCTGCGTCTCTCGTGCAATTAGCCCCGCAAACAGAACGCTACCTGGTCAGATTCCTCTACCCATTAATTTGTATTTTCTAATGGTTCTGCTTTTCAGGGTGTAAATTATTACACCATGGGCAAACAGTGAGAAACCAGCACACGGTGCTAGGGATCCACTGTCTGGAATGAAATGGGAGGTTTGGGACCCCACAGTCTCTGTCTCATGGCCCAAGCCAGGTCCTGGAGTCGACAGAGCCACGTGTGAATTCCGAGCTCAGCCTCCGTGCTCTGCACAAGTCACCTCCTGAGTCTGAGCAACAGAAATTACCGTGCACAGAGATAATTGTTCCCTGCATACTGCCCTGCAGCTCATTAAAAGTTTGTTAATGCTTGCAGGTTGCTGAATAGTGGTTTTCATTGTTGCCTTCCCTGATGAGGCGGTGACTAAAAGGCAGGTTCCGATGGCGACTTTCCCCACGCGTTAATCTGGGCACAGCGGGCTGGGGTTGCACTGCACGCGGTGAGAAGGGTTTGTGCTGTGCAGCTTCACGCCACGGGAGAAAACGCTCTTGGATTTAGCACGCTGTGCAGGGGGCAAGGGCCTTCCACGCTGTTGTTAACCGTGCTCCTCTGTCTGACAGCCCAAATCTGTCACCTCTGCCTGCAAGTAGAAGCCTACCCTGAGCCGACCAGCTGCAGTTCTGTAACAGACAGAAATGTACGCGACCCATTTCTAGGGTCTCAGGTGGAGACACTGACTTTCCATGAAATGGTCTCTGCTCCCATAGCTGGATGCTGGCAACAAGGAATTCTCATCTCAGGATAAGGCTGCAGATCCACCTTGGACATCGTAACCCCAGCACCAAATGCCCTGGGGACACAGCTGGGTTCAGTGGAAAAAACCCTGCAGAAGGAAGAGGAGAGGGGTAACCAGCCTGGCTTCATCTCTGCGTTTTCAAAGACATGGATGGCACAACGCTGGGGCAAGGACAAGGTGCAGCAGTACCTGACACTCTCCTGTCTTCTTCCAGGTGTAAATGCAACCTCCATGCTAACCTGTGCACCTTCAAAGAGGGCAGCCTTCAGTGCGAGTGTGAGCACAACACCACGGGGCAGGACTGCGGCAGGTGCAAGAAGAACTTTCGCTCCAGGTCTTGGCGAGCAGGATCCTACCTGCCTCTCCCCAACGGGTCCCCCAATGCTTGTAAGTAACCCGCACCCGGGGCTGCACAACACCGACAGATGGGAGCAAGCTCTCATCACCTCCTCTTCCATCTCAAATCAGTGCACGGCCCTGCAGGGTGCTCAGCATTGAGAAGGGAAGCGAGTATTTGCCCATGTCCTGGTGCACAGAGAAATGAGATGCGGCCTGGGTGGGCACAAAGGTGACGTGTTGGCTTGTGGTAGATGAGTGCTGGGCCCAAGGATGACTTTGTCTACACCAGCACGGGCCAAAATATAGGTCTGTGGCTTTGCAGCAACACAAATGACTGTCCCCTGGAGAAAACATTTGGCCACAGCAGAGCCTTGGCTTTCCCATAGCCCACGAGCTCAGCGATGGCACTGCCAGATGCAGGAGCACGTCACGCTGGATATCCTGGCTGGTTTCTGGATCCCGTTCTCTGCATGTCGGCATCTCAGGCAGGCGCTGCGAGCTGCAGTCCCTCTGCGCAGCTCCAGTCCCGTCCAATTGCCTGCTGCAGTGACAGGAGCCTGCAGATGAGAGGCAGGATGTCTACCCGCCAGCCCTCGAGCGAGGGAATTGGGGCAGGAATCATCACAGATGGGCCAGTTTCTCCTGCGTTTCTGTCCAGTCCACACCAGCAGACTTTGTTTAAATGTCACAGAGACACAGTAGCCCCTTCGGCCTTTCAAGCAGCAGCTTTGAGCATTACCAAAGAGAATCTTTTCCCTCCCTTCCCCTCAAATTTTTTGAAAGATTTATGTGCTTTAAGATGATCAAAGCTGAAATCCAGGCTCCGAAGGCCGTGACGGGAATGTTTTGTGTGTGCCAGGGATGGTAGACGAGCAGGTTCTTTGAAAGGGAACGCGCTTGTCAGCTACCACCAAGTGGCTGCATCGCTTCAAAGGAGCCTGGGAGAGTTTCTGGTGTTGACAGGCACAGACATGCTGTTCTTTCCCTTTCCCTCCCCTCCGTTTCTTGTGTCTCTTCCTATTTCTTTTTCTCCTCTGCTCTTTTTTCTCCCATTCATCTCTCTTCCCATCTGTCATTCAGTCTTCTTTCTTTCCCCCCCACCTCTCTTTCTCTTGCTTCCTCCTCCCCCATCAACATCCTCTTCCTCTGCAAGACAGACCCTTCTCCAGCGTCCTCTCCTCTTGGTGGTCCCTCCTCTTCCACCACTGCCCTCTGCTCTGTGCTCCTGCCAAGCTGAGGCTTCCCACGCCTTCGAGTGGCTTTGCAGCCTCCTGCTGATGGAGCTTTCAAACCTTCTCACTCGCTGAAAGCTGCCCGGGTGCAATGAGCTGGTGCAGGCCCTACAGTCTGTCCTTAGCACAGAGAACCTCTCAAGATGTGCTGGTGTTTCACCGGGCCTCCGTGGTAGGTCAAGGAAAACGTTAACAGAAAAACCTGTCAGCCAGGACCAAGCTGGTTTTCTTCCCCAGGAGAAAGGTTTGAGGTAGCAAAACCCCAGAGAGCTCTGTCTGGTCTCCTCTGTGCTTTGATGAAACAGCTTTTAAGACATTGCATCAAACTGATGTGGCTGTGAGCAAGACCCCTGCTAACTAATTGCCGTTCGGTCCCACACGGTGCATCTGTTTGATCTCCTGTAGGTATCAGAGCCGACGGCATCCTGCTTCTAGTGACCGCGCTTCTTCTTGTCTTTTTTTTTCCAGGTGCAGCTGCAGGCTCAGCCTTTGGCAGTAAGTAAAAACACAACTGAAATGCTGGCATTTAGCACCTCGGTGCATGGTCCTTGTGGATGTCACTAGGAAAAGAAATGGTTGTTTTCTGTCCATTATAATTTTGCAGGCAATAAGTCTTCCCTAATTGTGCCTCATTTTGTGTCGTGTCAAAGACTCTTATATTTTCTTCCTTTGACTTCAGTAGCCTCATTTTGCCTCTTCCTCTGGCATGGTTTCCCCCCATGAGGTTCGTTAGAATGGCAGCCGGAAAGGAAATAAAAAAAGACTCTTCAGAAACACCAGTGCTCGCTGTGAACTTTTCCCCCCAGCATTGCAGACTTCTGCTCTGAGGAGGAGCTGGGTTTGAATTATTTGGCACAGCATCCAGGCTGGTTCACCTTGGGCTATCTATAAAAAAACATACACAGTGTGTGTACGTTGGTACGTACACGTGTATGTATAGGAACATATGTCTATGGAGTGTCTGCAGCAAAGAGTGGAGAGCTCAGCAGAGATTTCTCTTGGAAGATTGATGGAATAATAGGGCTCCTTATTTGACAAAGCTGGAGGTATTTTGATATCAAAGAACCTCGAGTTTTGGGGAAGCAGTAGCTCGGGTCTGAGCTCTGCGGCACAGAATTACCCTCCTAAAGAAACAAATCACAGAGCTGAATTAATAGCGAATTCTTCAGTTTGCAGGCGAGTGGAAAGAACTGGAGGAGAAATGGTTTCAGATAAATTCAAATGCAAGTAAGAAAAATGCGCCTAATTGAAAACTGGGGGACTCTTTTTCTGGGGAAGTGAACCATATTTAGATTTTGAGTAATTCAATTTGAACATCTCAAATAGAAACTAAAAGTCTCCCTTAAGTAATTTAGGATTTAAAAAAAAAAAAAAATGGTTTAACAATCCAAAACATTCTTTGCTTTTCTGGTCAAAAACGTTTTGGCAACTCCTCTTCCCCTTTACGCAGCTTGGCTTTCTCAGCTCTGCATTTGTTTCACTGGAAAATGTTTCCCATCAAAATTTTCTGCCAGGATGAAGCTGGGGGTGTGCTTAGAGCAATGTGCAGAAAGCAGACAGGAGGGATTTGTATCCAAGGCCAGTTAAGGAGAGATTATTTAGCCCGCACAGGAGACTAGAAGTGACCTAAATTAAGTATTTAAACTAGCTCAGGGCTATTATGAAATTAAGCACAATAATCTGCATGAAGCAGTGGGACAAACAAGGACACAGGGGCAGCAGGTGTAAGTCAAGCAGGAATTTGTGCTCCATCGTTATTTTAGTCCCGGCTGTCGTGGCAGGAGCGCTCCCGCCCAGCGCTGCGGTGCCGTGCGGACACCAGGCCAGCAGCTCCTTCGCCCTGTTGAGCGCAGGATGCCGGTGGGAAGGAACAAACGGCCGTGGCAGGGGATGATACTGCTGGGGCTGAGCGGCTTTGGGGTGTTGGAAGGGAGTTGTGCTGCTCGTGAGGCACGGGTCTGCCATCTGGCACGGGGACGCCAGCAAGCAGGAGCCCGTCCTCATGCAGGGCAGGCTGCAGCCCCTGCTCTGCCCTTCTCTCCCCATCTCTGCACAGGCGTGCTTTCTTTTCCACTTTTCAAGCCTAATTGGCAATTAGTTTACGATAGAGCTGTGAGTATTTAAGCTAATATCTGCACCAACAGAGTAAGCTGGCACAGCCGCAGCCTCCAGCCCCTGCGCGCACGCACGCGCTTCCAGCGTCACCGAGCCACGATCGCCTTAATCCTCAGAAGCCTCCCAGTGCCCCAGTTGTAACCGCGCTGGGAAATCGGTCACCAGCTCAGCCAGAGGCTGGCAAGGAAACCTTCCACGCCCCTCACTGAGCGCCTCCCACCTCTTCTCTCTGCTTGCCAGCTTTTGAGCGACCGCAGCGGGCTACCACCGCAAAAACAACCACCGCAAAAACCACCACCACCACCACCCCCACCACCACCACCAGCAGCACCCCCCTACCTGCCACCACCACCACCCAGCCAGGTGGGTGCCATGCTCCCTGCGCTCCTTCTTCCCACCCTGGCTCCTCTGGGGAACGTGCGGGGCTGCTGTGGGTTCTGGTTTTCTGTGCTGTGGGATGATAGGGGGACATGGATAAAAATCAGCCCGAAAAGGCTCACATCCCTCAGCCTCTGGGCAGTCCTGGTTTGCTTTATCCCCTATTCAGTCCAAGGGCACTTAGACATTTGCATCATGAGCTAGGAGCAAGCGTTACGGTTCCTACAACCATGAAGGCAGCCAGTTATGGTCCACCTCGAAGCCCAAAGCCAAGAGGCAGCCACATGATGGGCTTACGTCCCCCCTCACCAGCCAGCCTCACTTTGCAGTTGTTCTGCGGCCAGCAGGGCAGCCAGAAGCAAAGCCAAGACTGCATGGCAGGCAGGGCAGATGCCCCACAATCTTTGTTGTGTCCCCCTGCACGATGGGGAAGGTTGCTGCAGGTTGTGCCCACCCATCTGCTTGCTCAGACAGGAAAACTGCCTCAAGGGAGCTGGCTCTGTCCTTGCTGGCTTCCAAATCCTGCCTCAGCTCCCTGTGGCCAGACCTGAGGACAGAACACAGGCTGGCTGCCTTTCCACGGCAGTATTCAGAGGGAATTGTTGCATGCTAACCCTCCCCAAGCAGCCCCTGCACAAGGGCTGGAGCTCATGCACACCCACAACACCCTTCCCTAATTTCTGGCATCACCCCATGGAGGAAAACTTCTGTGGTTTTGTTTTTTTTTTTTTTCCTGGGGTTCCTTCTTCCCTCCCCTGAGAACAAGCAGACATCATTTTCACTTTTCTTTTGGAAATGAGCAGATAAAACTTAACAGCAGGACATTTTTTTTAAGCTTCTCATGGGGGAATTAGACACGCATTCCTCCCATTGCCATGCTTTCTGGGCCTGATATTTCCCAGGAGGACGTTTTACACCCACAGTATGTTAGTAACAGTCTGTCTGGGGGAGCTGCCAGGAGCCAGTCAAAGGGATGAGGAAACTTGATTGCATGTTTATGCAAATATAGCTATATGCATGGAGGTACCCTGCTTCAGCAGCTGATCGGGAAGCGGGGGGCTTATCTCCAACTCCATGGACACGGAGCGACCCTGGGCAAAAGAGTGCAATCTTCAGGTCTGTTAGGAAGCGCTCCTCACCCAGATCCATGGTGTACACATGCATGAGGAGGTTGTTGGCCAGCCCTGCCCAGTGCTCCCATCATCGCCATGTCCCTAGCAGCGACAGGGAACTACCCCTCCTCTGATTTTTATCCATGCTCAGTATTTCAATATTTTAGGTCTGTCTTTTTGCAGGTGCTGTCTATATGTGGGCAGTGCGTTTAGTGTCTATCTCGTGTATGATTTGCAGCTCTCCGTCTTGCTTGTGTCGTATGTCCGGGGTGGGTAGGGAGGTGACAGTGCAGCCTTGGGGACAAAGGGGTGTCTGCCAAGCTGCTCTGAGCAACCTGGAAAACATCCTGGATTTGGGGGACTGATGCCAACGATTCTTAGCTGGAAATAGCCAGAGAGCATTGTGTGCCTTTGAGCAGGGACAGGGAATCAAAGTCCAGCCCATCTCGGCTCCGCTTTTGAGCTTAAGAGAGTGAAGCAGAGTTTGCCCCGATTCCTACCTTTCTGCGGGAAAGGAGATGCACGTCTGGGTTCTGCAGGTGTCTTTGGCCCTTTATAGAAGGAATCTGGTCTCCTGGCTCTAGTCTGGCGTTTGGGTCCCAAGACATTGCTCCCCCTCCAGCCCTACAAAATGCAAAGTACTTCTTTAAATACCATGAGATCCCAAAAGGGCTCTGAATTGAACTGGCTTGGACCTCAGGGGAAACACCTCGTTAAAAGGTGACCCTGCTGGCTGCTGGCAAGGCGCTTTTTTGCAGGAGACACAATAACCCCAAGCTGGGTAAAAATCCCCAAGTGAGATACCCTGTCATCGCCAGCCCCTGAATTTTAGAAGCATTAAACAAACCCTTCCTTATTTAGAATCAGCTCAGCCAGCCAGACATTAAAAACATCCTGCTAAGACTCTGTCCCATCACGGTGCTGCTTCACCCTCTAACATACACACTGTCTTTTGCCCTCTGAATTTCTGCTTCCCACCATAAGCAAGCATCATCAGACCAGCCTCTGAGCTCACTGCCTCTGTGCCTGTGAAAGAGACACAGAAAAAAACAGGTATTTCAAGCCAGACTGATGTGTTTTCCCCTCCTCCTTCGTGCCTCCGCACACTAGCGGGTAGCAGCAAGGCAGAAAGCGGCGTAGCACGTAGACTAGAGGAGTAGATTAGATTTGGGTTGTCTCTGGGTTGCCTAGATCTGCTAGACATCTGCTTCCTTTGGCTGCTCGTCGTGTTTTCTGTGGTCAAGGTGGAGCTGTGGTCATGCCCGTAGGATGCTTTGTGCCCGCCTGCCTGTCGTGCGGTGACCGGGGGATAGGGCTGAGACCACGGGCACGGTCTGCGGTCTGAACGCAGTCGAGGCTGCCAAAAGGGGTGGAATGAAGGGAAATCACTGTTACCCTAAGGGGGATGCATTAAGTGCTATTCTCGTTTGCCTTCTGCAGTTTTGTTATTTCTAAATCTTCCCTGGAGCCTGTCAGATTCGCCTTGCCATTTGTTACATTTTCTCCACATTCAAATAAGAAGATATTTTTCCCTGCTTCCATCCTGGTTTGCAACGCAGCAGTGCCAATTCACCTCTGGAAAAACAAAACCAATCCAAGACTGTTTGTTGGTTAACTCCATCACAGAGCCCCAGAAGCCTGGCTGTACATGGGTCCTGCAGGATGGGAGCCTGTGCTTTTGTTTTCCTGACTCCCTGGTGCAGGGCTAACGCAGCCCACGTCCTTCTCTCCTGGAAGGCTCATAGCACTCGGGCAAAGACAAGGGCTTTTCCAAGGTCCTTTCCCTCTACTCATGTGCAGTTTCCAAACACTGCTTGCCCTGATGTGTGACTTCTTGGTTCCATTTATTCTACCTCACCAGAAACCCAGCAAGACCTGGGATTTTCACCAGGGCTGATAAAAGCCCCAGAGAAGATGTGCCCAGTGCTTCCCATTTGTACAAAATGGGTCTGAGGGTGAAACAAGTCTCTCCCACTCCCAAAACGTAAAACTGTCCATTAATGCCAGAGAGCTACAAGGGAAATGTTCTCAGGATAATGAGCATTAATAATTTTCCTGGCTCTGTAAATGCGATTGAGTGGAGGTGTATGTGAATGACTAAAAAGCAAAATGCCTTCAGGGCTGTTTTTTATTGTGACTCTAATTAAACCCTTGCCAATTTGCACAGGGCTTTTTTCATATTCTCTTTAACAGCATATTAATATCAATTGGTTTCCACTTTCCAGCTGAAAAGGACAATGTCTATCACCTTCTCTTAGAGCTTGTCATTAAAAAAAAATAAGATTTTTTTCTTCTTTATTCTGCATTGTTTATTATCCCCTTGACGAGGCTGGGAAATCACATTTCTCTCCTGCTCGGGTTTGTCCTTTGAAACTTGGCAAGGATCAAGGAATTTTTTTTTTCCTCCTCCTCCTTATGTTACCCAACTGGAGTTTGAAATTAATAATACAGCTTTTAAATTTTTATTCCTTGGTTTGTTTTCTAGCAAACCTGAAGATTGTTACCAATACTGAGGAGACAGAGAGGGGTATGGAGCCAGTGGGAATGCAGAGAAATCAAACAAGTGATCTATAAATTTCCTGCTGTTTTAATTTCTCTGCAGTGGCTTGCAAATTCTTTAACTCCTATTTCCCAGGAAAGAGCAGGGGCTGAAGGAGGGCTGAGGAGTTTACATTAAAAATCTGGACTTTGTGCCTCCACCACCAAATACCAGCGCCATTTCTCCGTTGTGTTGTTTAAAAGCAATGCTCCTCGGAGCAGAGGGGTGGAAACCAGTCACTGAGAGCCCTTATGCAAGCACACAAATCAAAAGCTGCGCTTTCAGAGAGCTGAGAACTAGCAGCTCAGGACACTGCTGCTCTCCTGCTCCTTGCATGCAGGGGCCGCACAATGCTGCCCGACCCCTCCTGTGCCTGGGGACACGCCAGCTGCCGAATTCCAACTGCGGTGCTCGCACCGAGCAGGCAGACCTTCATGGCTTGTGCTCGCAGGGACAGCCACAGGGCCAGGTTTTGTCCTCCAGAGCTCTGGGCCGCCATCAGAGCGATGCCAAGCTCCTAGCTGGTTTCCAGCGCCCCCAGCACACCTCCTAACACAGCTTTCCCCTTTGATCGCTGCAAGACTACACCAGCTTGTCGGCGGCTGCCCCGCTGCAGGTGGGCTCTCCCCCGGCCAAGGCTGGCACAGCAGCAGAAGGTAGGTGACGCGTGGCTGAGCCGGGTCCTGCTCCCGACGCTCAGCAAATGCTTTAGTTTGTAGCTCCACACCTCTGCTTTCCATGCTTCTCTCTCTTCCTCCCACCTGGGAAAAGCTCAGGGTTTGTCTGTGCCCTACATGCAGCTGGTAATCTGGTGAGGCTGGATTGAGCCTCAGGGTTTAGTCACATACATGAAAGATGAGGGTGATAAGTGGTAGAAGAGATTGTTCTCAGCTTGCTCCTGGGGTGAACAGAGAGGATCATGGAAATCCCGTCGTCTCCTGAGACCAGAGTCTGTTTGTAGAGCAGAATAACTTTGTAAACAGATAGGCTTGTGTCGTTTATAGCATAGATGCCTTCTTACATATTTCCTTGCTTCAGGTCTGCCACGTGTCTGCCTACGGTGAGCTATGAAGCTCCTGGCGGGAGCCTCAGGAGGCCTCACGCCTGCTGTTGAGGCTGGAGTTTCTCCTCCTCGGGGTTCCCACTGGCACACATGCTTTGGCAGCTGCCTGGTGCTGCTCACCCCTCCTTGCCCAGCTGAGATGCCTGTAGCTAGTTCCACCGTAGACATTAGCATCCCCTCCAGTGCAGAACGAAAAAGGTGCTGAAGCTGGGCCCAGGACACAACCCAGCATCTGGAAACGGTCAACAGGGGGCAGGAAGTGCTGAAATTCAGGTTATTTGGAACTGTTGTTCTTTTGGACTTGTCTCTAACCTCACAGTGGGACAAAATTTCATTTGGTATAGTAATGAGAGATAGGACAATACCACATGCAGCAATGCCAGATAATGCTGACAGTCTGTACTGAACAACGGGGACTCCTGGGTCTCGGCAGTGGTCTGCAGAATTGTCTTCCCGCCATGCTCGGGCAATGCAATGACCACATGCCAACACTCACCTGTCCAGCAGCTCCCCCTTCGGGGTAGTTTCTCTGTCTCTCTTCATACTAGAAGACTAATTTCCAGGAGACTTTGCGTCTCATACATACCTCGGTGTATCCTCAACCATATACGGCTCTGCCAGCCCACCCTAGATACCTGAACAGAGTTTCCAGTGTCCCTTTGTCACCTTTTTAAGCATTCATTAAGGATCTGTATTAAATCTGATGTTCTCTCCAACTGATGCCACCTTAAGCTGTTCAGCGCCCAACAAAAGTAGCAGCACCTCAACCCAAGCTGAAGCCACCAGACCCTCCCAAGAACATTCAAGGTAAGGGCATGGCCCTTTCCCAGGGATGGAGCAGGACTGTTTTCTCCCTCAGTGCCCATAGGCTGGGAAAACACCCCTATCCTCAGCATGACCCACAACTGTATGATCCATTCTGGACTCAGAGTCCAGATCAGCTCGGTTCTGCTCATCCCATCCCATGGAGCAATTTTCTGGAGGCTCTTTTTGGGTTGGCAGATGCAGATGGGCAGGACAGACCTGAGGAACTTGGAGACAGGTCCCCTAGGGCCACCTGCAGCGCCTGAATGCAGAGATGTGGGTCTTTGGGGCAACCCAGGGACCTGCTGAGCTGCTCTGCCCCTCTGGGTGTCCCACATCCCTCATGGCAAGGACAACAGGCCCTGGTCACCCCACGCTGTGCCACGCTGCTGCCGAGTGCCCACGAGGAGACACCACCACGTTCCCATCTCAGCCTTGGTGCCAGGGACTGGAGGAGGCCCTAGTGGTGGAGCAGGGCCTGTCACAGCCATGGTGGCTGGAGAAACCATGATGGTGGAGAAGGGGCAGCTCGCCATGGGGCTGGGGGCAGCCACAGAGACCTGAAGAAGCCCTGACACCACGGCAGCCTCACAGTGGCAACAGCACAAAGCCCCCAGGCACCAAAACCTGAAACTTCTAACCAGAAGCAATGGCCTTTAATGTCCACACCTCCATAATTCCCTGCTGCCTCACGCCCTGCACCCCACGAGCACCATCCCAGCCAGGGGCAGCCAGTTCTGGGTGGGTTCACCACCACTCAGCCCAGCCCAGCGGGCACGGGGGAGTCCTCTCCCCACCTCAGCACTCAGCTCTATTTTATCATCTCATGTAGCAGCTCCGAAGAGCAAGGCAGGGCGCACAGCACACTCTGCAGGCAAGAGGCATGGGAAGAAGTCAGGTAGGTGCTGGCATGGGCAAGTGGGCTGGAGTGGCGTGGGTTCTGCAGGACTCCTTTGCAAGCTGTGTGTTATACCACCTCCAGAGCATTTGTGCTCTTAGCTGTGGTGCTAGCATTTTTATTTTTTTTGGGGGGTGGGGGGGTGTTGGCGTGGCCCCCACTAAAATCAAGGCCCCAGCCAGTAGCAGCGTAGACCCATAGATTCTTAGCCTGGCCAACCTGATTCCTGCTACTGCTTGTGCCTAACCGGGGGGATGCGTGGATGGCTCCTTCTGCCCAGCACTCAGATCTGCGCATTGCAATATCACTGTGCATGGAATTTTTCATGCATCAAACTTTGAGGAGGGGAGAAGAAGAGGAGAAATTTAGCAGCTACCAGCTGTCTGGTGCAGAAATAGCTTTCAGCGCTGCCAGAGCGGTGTTCCTGACTTGGCTCGTCATTGTTCTCGTACCAGAGATGCTCGCGGTAGTGTAGGACGCAAAGTGGTGCTAAGCGGTGAGAAAAAGCCTGTCTCTGATTTTTCTTAAGCATCCTCAAAGATCTCAAAAATCATCCGGCTCAAACCAGACTCTGGCCCAGTGGCTCCTATTGAAACATATAAAGGTAAGAGGAGGGAGCACAGAGCTCCGGGGCTCCTAGTCCTTGCCAGAGCGACGTCGTGCAGCAACCTCAGACGTGGAGAAGATGGGGAGGGTTTGTCATGTGTAAGAGTGAAATAATGCTTGTGGGCTGCAGAAGCCAGACCTATTTGAGCTGAAATTCTTTGGATATTGATCGAACAGTAGTAGTTTTTTCACAGAGGGTCAGGATTACCACAGTCTCAGCTCCTCCTCAGGCAGCTGTGAACCAAGGGGGAACCTCTGCCATGCTCCATCTTCCCTGCTCTTCATTCATTGGCACATATCTCCTCCTCCAGTCCTACATGCATGCCAGCCCACATCCTTCCCTCTCATCCTTCTGCCATCCTCGAATGTTTTAATACGAGAAACCCCAGCTCTGAGCCTGCCTCCGCCTCTTCAATGGCTGAGGAATCTCAAACTGCCTGATACTGTCCCTGCTCATGTTGTCACCTCCAGCTGGCTGGGGACACCTCCTGAGCAGGATGGCTATGCCATCAGGCAGCTAGGGACCCTCCTCTCCTCTTACATTGTCCTTTTAAACTCCCAGAAAGATTCATCATCCTGAACCTAATGCTGCCAGCACAAGGTGCTCACCACCATCCCATGTCACAGTAACAAAAAGCAAACACAAGAAGCAAGTAATCAAATTCCTCCAGCTAGAAATTAAACCTGGGTGGCTGCTTTCCAACACACACCCACAGCTGAGAAAGATCAGCCCTGCACCCTGTGAACAGTAGCAATGCTCTGCTCAGCAGTGGCACCCCTGTGCCATGCCATGCAGCCCTGGGTGACCTCCCACCACCCTCTGAAGAGCCCCACACAAGCCACGCTTCCTCACATACACTCGTTTTAAACCATAACACGCTCAGCCAAAGCTGAGAGTCACCATGCCTCACAACAGGCATTGACTGCGGGAGTACTACAACAAAGGTGACACTGAGAAGGAACACAGGAGGAAAGGCCAGAGAGGCAGATCAGGGTTTACCTGTGCACGCAGAAGCTTCAGTGCAGCCTCACTCAAAGCCTTCCCACGACCTCCTCTGCCAGCCCAGCTCCTCCTTGCCACAGCCAGGCGGGGCAGAGCCTTCCCTGGGGCTCTCTGCACCCCAGCACAGCTCACAGCTCCTAAAGCCCCACCAGAGCCAAGCCCCACCCCTCTCCTGCCAGGCACCAAGCTGGGATCTGCTCATTAACGAGGCAGCTCTTTAATTAACACCTGACACCACTCCACAGCCCACTGGCTGCTCCTGTGATTAGGCATTTCCTTGGAGAGGTGGTGTCCTGGGGCTGGCTCCTGCCTGTCCTTACCCTGCAGGACAGACCACCTTGGCCCCACTCTGAGCAAGGACCTCCAGCCCAATTCCCCCTGCAGCAGCGAGATACGGCCCCCACCGCACGCACCCAGCCCCACAGGCAGTGTCCATTGCATTTTGCTGGAGCAGAAGGCCCCCCCAAGGCCTGCGGCACTTCGCCTCTACACATGAGGGGGGGATGCTCCCGGCCCAGCTCTCTCCTCCTCCCCGCAGACTGCGAGTGCTACGGCCACTCCAACCGCTGCAGCTACATCGACTTCCTGAACGTGGTGACCTGCGTGAGCTGCAAGCACAACACGCGGGGCCAGCACTGCCAGCACTGCCGCCTGGGCTTCTACCGCAACAGCTCGGCGGAGCTGGACGACGAGAATGTATGCATAGGTGAGCGCTGAGTGGCCTCGGGTAGCGGCACCTGGGCACAGGGCCTCGTGCTGAGGGGTGGGCTTCGGATCGGCCCCTGTCCCGAGAGCAGTCTGTCCACCAGGGTGGAGCAGGGGTCCCTGGGGACAGCAACTGTTCAGGTCTTGCAACCCAAGCAAAGCCCAGATAACATCTTTCCAACTGGATTCAGATGCACTGGTGCAGCAGGAGTCGCCCAGCCTTGGGTGAGGGTGGTCCTTGTGCTGCTGGACCCCTCTCACACAGCTATGCCCTCCCAGCCCCCTGGCCGTGCAGACTCCCTAAGGGGCCCTCCCACAGCACATGGCCAGGTTTTCCAACGTCCCCAACCCCTCCACGGGAGCATGAGCAGGCACAAAGCCCACGGGCAGGACGGGGACTCACGGTGTTGTCGTTGGCCAGAATGTAACTGCAACCAGATCGGCTCCCTGCACGACCGCTGCAACGAGACCGGCTACTGTGAATGCAAAGAAGGTGCCACGGGGCCCAAGTGCGACGACTGCCTGCCCAACTACTACTGGAGACAGGGCTGCTTCCGTGAGTACCTGAGCCAGGGGCAGAGGGAGGAGGGAGCCGGGTCTGGACATGAGGGGGATCTCCAACGAATGGGGGATTTTCAGAGAAGTAGGGGATCTCCAGTGGCAGGGGGATTTCTAGTGAAGGAGAGGATCTCCAGTGGCAGGGGAATCTTCAAGGAGGGGGGGGGATCGCCAGCCTCTCCTGTGATGCTCAGTGTGGGATGAGCTCTTTAGTGAGCCCGGTTATTCCTTCCAAACTCAAAACAGCTTTGAAGCCTGCAGCCCCTACTCTGTTCCTCTGGCTTTTGGGACTGATCTCGCCCTTGACAGTTTAACCCCTAGGAACCAGAGCAGAAAGCCAAAAACTTTCTAGCTTCTGCTCCAGCCAAGGGGTTTAGCACCCCACAGCCTTCCCTGCCTCCCTCCCTGCAGCCAACGTCTGCGACGACGAGCTCCTGCTCTGCCAGAACGGTGGCACCTGCTACCAGAACCAGCGCTGCATCTGCCCCGTGGGCTTCAAGGGGGTCCTGTGCCAGCAGTCGCGGTGCGAAGCCGACAAAAAGGACTGCGATGGTGCCTGCAGCGTGCGTGCCAGCCTCGGCACCGTCCTGCTCAGCGCGCTGGGCCTGCAGCTGCGTGGCTGGGCCGACCTCTGAGGCCCAGGAGGAGGGAGCGCAGCCAAGGCACGCCGCCGAGGGACCCGGGGAGCCCGAGGTAACGGGTGGCTCTCCCCGGTGGCTCCTCCGCCTTCCTTCACGCTAGGACTTGCACAGCGCCTTTCGGCCCGCTTTCCCAACAGAGAGGTACGCAGAAAACCAGGGGCTGACTCCTGACCACGGAACCAACCCAGCTGCGGTGCAGAGCCGGGGGCTGAGCAGTAGCGAGGGGATTGCACTGGCGCCCTGGGGACGCGCGGCCGTCGTTCCTCCCACACGGTGACGCTCCTTCCCTGCTCCACACAGGGCGACCTGGGCCCTGGTGAAATAGTGCCGCAATCCAAGGGATTTTTTTTATTATTAATTTATTTACTTTGGTATAGGTCGGGGTGTTTTCTTCTTTCTCCCTCTGGGTGTCCTGTTTTGAAAGCAACTGTCATGATAACTCCAGAGCCCCACAACATAAGAAGGGGAACGGGAGGGAGGGAAGAGGGGACTCTGGTCCATCCCTGCTGCGTAGTCCCACATCCCGCCGTCCGCTGGGCCTGGACACACACGTGCTGTTGGCTACAGCTCAAGTTGCTGCATTGGTTTTGTATTTCATTGCCAGGTTTTGTTTTCTTGCACTTATGGAGAACACAGGGGCCATTAGGCATACGGTATGTAAGGAGCGCAGTGTCTTATCCACACGTTTCCATATGGTGTACGGTTCAAATACTTTTTCTTTTTGGTAGAGACTTACTTTTGTTTGGGTTAAATGTTATAAAAGAACCACAACTTAAAGGGACACTTTGCCATGAGCGTTTGATTATGGTGTATCCTCCTCCAGTAAAGCAACTATCAACTGCTGCTTGATCACCACGTTTTCCTTTTGTGTGCACAGTTAGTTACAGGTAAAGACTTTTATTTTCTGATTCATCATGTCCTCCTGTGTTTTCTGAGTCACTACCAAGGTGCAGCACATGGTGAGGGAGAGGGGAAGGAGAAGAGAGGTTGCTTCATCATCAAGAGCTGTTAATTATTTCTCCTAATTACTTTGCTGAACTTAGGTTACACTACTAACTGCAGACAATGAACAACGCCTGCCTGATGTATTAACCACCGGTCTTGTGCTGAAATGCCATTTCCTTTCCAAATGAGCCTGCAGCAGGAGCATGCTGGATAGCCCCAGGATGGTTCTCTGGAGGGGATCTCAGCTGCCCAACCCCCCAGATCACCCCACAGAGCTGGTGCCATGCTGTGCCCTTGCAGAAAAAGCTCTTTACCTAAGCATCTTCAAACAGCCACAGCCTGAGACTTCAGTGTAGAGATGCTCATAGAGAAGAATACGCAGCTAAGGATGCAAAAGAAGGCAGATAGAAATAAGGTATTTCTGAGACAGGAAATAACCTAACTCACTCAGAACAAGGGGATCATCATCAACACAAGCGCTTTAATTTTGTCATATACAGAGCCTTACGAAGCCAGGAGCTGGCTGAGTCGGGGGTGAGCTGGCTGAGTCGGGGGTGAGCTGGCTGAGTCCAGCCCTCTGAAGCCTCACCATCCCACGCAATCCAAGTTCGAATCCCCACTGGCATTTTCAGGTCTGCCGTCCTTGCCTGAGCACTGCTCCAAGAACTTCTCTATCACTGTCTGTTCTGTTTTAATGCCCTGTCGCTGTTGGCCTGCACTGGACACAGCCCAAGCTTTGGAAGTCCAAAGCCAGCAGAATCTTCCAACCTAACGCTGCAAAAACTGTACACAGCCAGCACAACCCACAGGCAGCCCCCTGCACTGAGAGGAGGCAGTGAGCTTTTCCTTACAAACAGCAGAAGAAAACCAGAGTGAAGGCACAGGACAGATACTGTCACATCAAAGAGCAATGCAAAGAGATCTGGTGCCGAGTTTGAGGGCCCAACATCTAATCCCACAGAGGAAGGTCACAGGACTTAGTTAATCCACCACAGAAGGAATGAGGGTTAAACTCACCCTGCTGAGATTTGATCTCTGAGGGAGCGGGCTGACACAAGCATTTCCTCCCTTTAATGCAGTCATTTGTTGTCTGCTGCCATTGACACTTGCTCCTTCTTCATACTTTTACTGCCATATATTTAAACCCTCATACGTTACTGTTCTTACAAGTAATAACACAGAATGGGCTGTAACAAGATCAAGATCTCTAATGATATTTCTGGAAGGTGAAGCACACATTCTCCTTTCCCTGCACTCCTGTTTTTCTCTAGCAAATTAGATTAAGCAACAGAAAATTTACTACTTCACAAGGCTATATCCCAGACAAACTGCAGCCACCAGATTCCCTGCAAAAGCACACTCATGAGACCCAGGTGAGAACGTGCCAAGCAGCCACAGCACCGAATTCCCACAGAAAATAACCACAGAAGAGCACAACAAAGCTCAGAATGACCCAAGGAGATTACTGTGGGTGATGTGCCATTAAACTAGGCCTTTTTTTGGTTTAAGGGATTTTCTCTCGCTTGATCAGGTGGTTTTGGGGCGTTTTCTTTTGTTTGTTTTTAAGACAAAACATCCCTGGCTTCCTAGCTCAGTTCCAGGGATGGTGCCACCTCCCTGTGAAACCTGAGTACCTGTAACATCTACTAACCGCAAGCGGAAGTAGAAGCTGTGGTGCTAATCCTCCTGTAGCTATGCCAAAGGACATCTGAAAACCATCACAGATGGTGGGCAGAGAATTTAAAAAAAAAAAACAACAAAACCCACCACGCACACAGAAGTCCACCCACCAGAGCTAAGAGAGCTAAGAGTGAGCTCCGGCTGCAGGCTGGCAGCAGACCACACCTCCAAGCTCCTACACAAGCTAGCCCCGCTTACTGCGGACCAGGATACTGCTTCACCTGTCCAATCACACCGGAGAACTCGCAAACATGTAGGAGAAACCACTGCAAGACAGGAAAAAACAAATACCAAGATTTTTGTGAGATTAAGGAAATCACTTAGATCTACAGAGAGCTTCAGCACTGAAGACCCATTAAGGACAGCTCCTCTCAGTGAGTGCCGGCAGATCTGGAAGTTCTGAAGACAGAGCTGTCTGTGCGTTAGCGGAGAGGTTGTCCTAAATGGGAGAAGTGTCCAGTAAGCCTGATTCCTTCCTAGTGGAAAGGTTAACCCATGGGTACTTCTCTTCCTGAGAAAAGCCACTCGGCTCATTCAAGAGGTTTCCATGTGCATCCTGTCGCCCGCACGCAGCCAGCATCTGATTCCTCTGAAAATTTTTAAATTATCCTTCTGCCTGCAAAAAGGTGACCTCTTCAAACAGCACAAGTAGAGATTTTGATTTTACTTGTTTACCTCACATTCTCCTCTGGTTTTAACTATTCAGAGCACTGACAAATGTATGTCATCAAAAGGCCCAGGCAGCCAAACGCTGTGACGGACCGCAGCGGGCAGGCTGAGTCCACAGCCCCAGCTGTAGGGAAGCCAACAGCGGTCTGCCTTTATGCACATTTGCTTGCTCACCAGATCAAGTGTGAAGCCTACAGCCCCTGTGAGCTGGAGACAGAAGCAGGGGGGAAAAAAAGGAAGAAAAAAAAAAAGCTGCCTGTTGGAGCTCACCAGGTATGTTGGCTTTTCATTGCTTCTGTTTTAAAAAGATGACTTCTTGTTTTAAGAGTGATTTGTAAGCCTTGTGCAGGCCAGAGTAGGAAAAGCAACCCATCAGTGGCGCTAAGAGTTAACGGTCTCACCAACCAATTTTATTCCATTATTGGCTTCCGTGAAGCGTCCTAAAAGTAAAAAAAAGGAGAAGCTGAGCACTATTGCCTGAAATAGAAGCAGGTCTGGGTTCTGAAGAGATTTCCATCACCATCTTCTCAGCCCTTCTGACAGGGATTTGGAGTGTTTGGCCACTGCCATGCAGAAACCGGCTAGAAATTGCACACTGATTTGAGATGCAGAGAAGAGCTTCAGACCGTCCTAAGGGCTCCTTTTATCATTTTGATTCTCTAGGTGTCATAACAAGTTTCACTGCAGGGGGAAACATGTGAGGAAAGCCTAAGATAACCCGTTTTTACCACATGGCTGGGTTTTCTCCTGGCCAGCAGCACTACCAAACTCCAAAAGCTCCATGCCTACACTGCTCTCTGCTATTTTGGGGAATAAAATAGAGACGGGAAACTTTTGTTGTGGCAAAAGGCAGCGTTCTTGCTTGATAAAACAGTGAAATCAGGACAAAATGGGACAGCCACATCAGTGTACTCTGCCAGGCCATAAAGCAAGGTCTTCTACTTTTTTCACAGTACCAAAGGTACTCGAGGTACCTTCATTTTCATTTGAATCGCTGTTTGCCTGGGAGTTAGGGGCAAATTAGTCGAGGCCCTAGCAGACAGGCACACACACACACAGCTGGAAGGGCTCATGGATCAGCAACATTCTATGTACAAGACTGCTTAGCTTACATTTATTTGTATTAAAGAATAACGCATTTGGCTCCTTTCCAAGCGTCTTAAAGACAAGAAAGGAGACGTAATATACGACTTGGGAATGGACTCGTTGTGGCAAGAGACTGTATTATATTGTTAACATTATAAATTCCATTTACAATACAGCAGCCATTTCATCCATCATTTATTCATGCAGACTGGAGAGAACGTCTTGCATTTTTAGGACCACAGTTCTGCTTACTCTTGATATTGCCAGTCCATAGGCTGTGAATAAAGAACCCACCTCCAGCTGTTGGCTGTTAAAGTCTCTCACTTTTACAGGCAAAAAGTAAACTGCAACACCTCACTGCACTCCAGTAACTGCAAGAAGAGGAGTGTCAGCTCTGAAATCATTGGGTTTTGTGTTGGTTTTGGATCTCACCTGAGGCAGATTGTTGTTCACCCTCAGTCAGTATGTTTGGTCACTGCAGTTCTCTCCAGACACTGCTCAGTCTCCCAACTCATGTGCCTTCACCTACTGGACCCAGCTGCTCATCAGTGATCACACAGCTCATCTCTAACACCTCACTGCCCCACCAGTACCGCTGGCACTGCAAGCACGGATGTAGACAAGAGACTGGGAAGGGATGCTGATGTTTTTGGGTCTGCTTAGGCCTCCCCCTCAGCAGCACTGCACAGCTCCCATGACTGCCACCCACATCACAGATACCACCAGCTCTCGGCATTACTCAGGCATGTTTGCTAGTCACCACTACACCAAGCGCAAAAGCCCTCTCAGTTACTATCCCCAGAGTGGGTTAACGCTGCTGCAAACTGCTCGCTGTCCTCTGGCAGGCTGGTAGGCAGCTGCAGGTGTAACTGGCAAAGGCATCCTCACGTTAGGCAGCATCGACAGCACAGAGCCTGTACGATGATACATAGTTAAGAACAACAACTTAATTGGAAAGTACCTGTTTGGATGTCATTGTTACAGGTATGGCTCTGGTTTGGAGTAACGGCATGGAAAACAATTAGAGTAAGCCTTAAAAGAGAAGGGAATTGAGTTACACTCCACCTCTACTGGGAAGCCTGCTTCATGTACAACCAAGGGATTAACAATACAAAAAGAACTTTACAAATAGCCTAATGCTTACAAGGGATTTTCCCTTCTCAATGGTATCAATGGCCAACAGCATCACAGGGAACTTTTCTGCACTGAGAATTAAGCTGCCAAGCTTGGAAGAAGAATGAAAGCCTCTGTATAAGAATTTGAATGCTTCTTCCACGGTTTTTTGGCACAAACTCCAATTAAACTGTTTTACATTAACTTGTGTTGACTATGTTCTTTACTCACTTGTCCATCTTCTACACTCTGCAAAATAGCACAATCACTGAACACCCTCCTCTATCACTGGTTTGGAGGAAAACTTTGAATGAATAAAGCTGTGAGAGCAGGTAGGCTTACAACCACTGACCGCCCATCGCTGCTCAGTACTTCAAGCACACAATGGAAATAGCAGAGGTTATTAAAATTGGACCCGATCTGTCTGTTCCCTAACACAGATTTTACTTGAATCAGTATGAGATGTGCTTACAATTGGAGCATGCCTGATTTTTCCAGGTTATGGATATAAAAGATGGCTAAAAAAAAAGTTAAAAGTACAAAGCTACTCAGTGATATGTGAAGAGAGCAAAGCGTCCACAGCCTCCCAGCACACCTAGAGTGCAGCTGTTGCTAGTAAAGCACACTTGTTCTGAGCTTGGATACATCAAGCACACGAGCTATATTGGCAGCAGTGACCATCTGAACTGCTACATGATTTTTCTGTTCAGTAAGCCACTTGTGTGTCATGTGCATCACTTTGAACAAACCATTAGAAGAACAAAGGCAGCACTAATCATTGCAATGAATGTGTCAGGACAGAAACATAAATAAGACTATGGTTAAACCCTGGCCAGAGAAATCTGGCAGCTCATTTGCTTAGGGAAAGCTGCTGTCATTATGGAACCAAACCCACCCCCACATACCAGTTACACGCATGCTTTTCAGCGCATCAGCTACCAGAACCTGCTCCCCAGCTACAAGACAGGTCTTCAGTTTCAGGTACAAGATCGCTTACCAGAGCTCACACACACAGCTAAGATCGATGGCTTACTTCCAGCTCCTTAGAGCACTGGGCCACAGCACAGAAGTCAGGCCTAGTACAAACACCCTTTCTGAAGTCAGAAGTAGAAGGGGACAGCAGCATACCACCTGGCTCAGAACATGCTGTACTGGAACACAAACGCCTGGAGACAGCAACCTGGCTTGCAAGCAACACACCCAGCTCACGTTACCGTAGCAAGCTGCCGCATCCTCAGGTGGAAGCATGCAAGATCACCTCCACACAATCTGTGTGCGCAGGGAATGCTGCTGGTCACTTGCTTAAGACAGACGCACTGTATTCCAGAAGAGAAATTAATACTTCATTCTTAGGAGAAATAATTCCACTTTTATTGTGAAATGCTACGATGAAAGGAAGGCTTTCTTAAAAATAGGGCTTTTCCCCCCACACACACACCCCATTTTACTGGTTGTTTCTTCATCAACACAGTGGAAAGAATCCAGTAATAACACTTGCAATTAGCTGCTTGCCCTCTAGATCTCCACAGGCTCTATACAGAGAAACTCAAGTGTCATTATTGGTAAGTGTTACCTAGATCTTTGACTTCAGATTCCACAGTCCTGTTGATTATTCATCACTGGGCCCAAAAAGACCTCCTAGGCTTTAACCGCAGTTTGTACTGCCACTGCAACAAGAAAAGGATCCCAGCTGACAAAGTAGCAGCAAGAGCAAAACTCAAGGCACATTTGTATAAACGAAAGTTCTTCTGGTCCTATAAAAACAGACAATAAAATACACAAAATAAGTAGAATTCTCTCCATTCAACCAATGTACATCTGCCTTCAGCCTTCCCTGAGGCACTAGTGGAACATGAGGTAGACTCATCGTTACCACGTTTCCAACATTCACTCTTCACTATTAAATAAATTAGACTTACTAGTGCAAAGGAGAAGAAGTCCAACTGCTTTTCCTTCTTGTACTTTTTTGGGGAGTTTTTTTGAGGTTTTTATTTTTGGCAAGATTGGGCCCAGGTTCCTCGCTTTTGTTTTTTACTTTGCTCTTGTTCTTCCCAAAAAAAAAAAAAAAAAAAAGCTACATTGCTAAGAAATTTGCATTTGCACAAGGAAATGAGAAACTATATATTTGCCAAGTTGGATCTTAAAATAATTTTGTATACTGTACAAATATACAACATTTACAACCGTAACTTCCTAGGAGAGAAAACTCACTTCCGTTCCAAGCAATGCAGCTCTCCAACTTTTCCCCTCAAAAGCTATCATCTGTCAGGTGTACAGTCCCCTTCAAAACTAGCGACTGCACGTTGAAAAAGACGGATCTACTGACAGTAGTAGTATCATTGCAAGGGAGTTCCAGGTGTGCCAAGCATTTTAAAATACATTTGTTGCTAGATAGAAACTGGGGAATAGATTTTCAGTAATGAGCCAATACCGAAGATACTACAGTCAGCAAAAGGTTTTCCTTCGCTTGGCACCATTTGAGTCCCTGTTCTCTGACGCCACCTCTGATGCTCTCCTCGTTAACGTACGAGGGTCTTTGTTCCACCTGCTGCCATCACACTGACCTCCTTCACTGATAGCTTTTGCATTGGTTTTGGGTGAAGGAGCTCTCCAGCCACTCTCTTGACGAGCTGCACAAGGTGGCACAGAAGGCATGTCACGTTGCCTCTTGGTTTGTTGGTGCTTAGAAGTTTCTGTCCTGGGAACCTGACCCCTGGCAGCTGAGGACACATCCAGACACTGCTGTGATGTCGTTGATCCTGGATTGCTATTGGCTGATTGACTGCTGTCTTTTGGGGCCTGCTGCTTTCCTTTTGTTTCAGCTCTACTGGCCATACTTGCCAGCCTCGGGTCCCGCGGTTTCTCTTTATCAGCAGGGACTGCTGCAGCCTCCACTGGTGCAGAGACACTGGCTCGCTTGGAGTCTGCGGGCTGAGTCCCCTGTGGCTGCTGAGGCATCCTGCTTCCTTGCGGCACTGCATGGCCAGGACCAGCAGCGAGTTCTCGTGGTCTGCTGGCCTCCCTCAGATTTGTAGGCTCACCCCTCCTTGTACTGGGGGAAGCAGCCTGCACCGGAGGAGCCTTCGTTGTCCCTGCTTTGGCGGGCAGTTGGGAGGGGGGATTCTGTGCTGTTGGCTTGAGCTTCAGAATCCTAAGGGCATCTTTGCTGTAGCTTTCGTCTGATGTCCTAATAATCGCACCTCTTCTCTGAGCATCCTGAATCAACTCATTCCAGTCTTTACTTTCCTTTAAAATAGAAAAGGAGAAGACAAGCCCACCCACACCAAAATAAAATATTTGTCAGAAGGAAATCAACGCTTACTTACAGAGGAGTCAGAGAATACCAAACGCCTTTAATCAAGGTACCTGACAACTGCAATGGAAACCACAGTGTTCCTTCTGGAATGGAAGGATCTAAACTTTCACTTGCGAAACAGCAATAGGCACCCTGGCTGCTGTAACACAGGGAAGGTACTTTCAGCAATCAGTGAACTACTCTTTAAGTGACAATTTCTGTATTTATAAAGGCCTAAAGAGTTCTTCAGTGGGAAATGTGGTTCTAATGCCCTCTAGTGGTGTAGCTAACACCCCTTGCACTGGGAAAAGAATAAAAGTCAAGACATTAAGCCCATTCAAGAGCACTCCCTGTACATTTCATTGGGCCTTTATAATCCCCCACATACGGGGATCTGTTTCAGAAACACCTGTTTGAAAGAGTACAACCACAGAGCATCCTCAGAAACCATGTGACTATACAGACTAGTGTCAAAAACAATCTGAACATCAGGGGAATGTTTAAGGGTGGTTTTGCAGTTTTTAATCTTTTTCCTTACTCGAGTATCCTGTGACAACTGCAATAGTTGGAACAACAGTAAGGCTCAAGGAGGAAAGCATCTTTGCTTCAATTTTAAAGGACTGTGTTATAATTTAGTTACTGAAAATACTGATGACCTAAAAGGGCAGATCACAGATGATCATTTGATTAACACTGTACCTACCTTGAGGGTGTTCAGTCTTCCGAGGATGAAGAGGCTGAACCTGGCTCGGGTGATTGTAACATTCAGACGCTGAAGACTTGCCAGAAACCTAGGAGACGAGAGGGAAAAAAAAAAAAAAAATCTCCTAAACTATTTTTTTGGAAGAGACTTAAGTGGTAAGAAAGAGACACTATTCAGTTTAAGCAAAATGAAGGTGACAGAAGCAGACACAAAAAAGGCAGGTCATGACCCATTCCCAGACACCCCCACTGCAGCCCTGCTTTACATGAAGGGCGGCGGCACATGAATTGCATTTTCCTTCTCGGCGGCAGCACATGAATTGCATTTTCCTTCTCTCACCACTGATGCCTTGCAGGGAATTCCAGTCCTCTCCAGCTCTTACCACTGATGTTTCCTTTCTTAGAGCAAATCCCCTCTTAATGCCAACCACTGCTTCCTTAAATGTTCCTCAAAGTACAGAAGACAACCACCTCACTTCACCTACCAAGACGTTAAGCTCCTTTTTGACCTGAACTGAAATAGATTCATAATATCTGGTGTGATTAATGGGAAAATTTTCTACTGAAATAATGAACTCTGGACTTGAATGTTTTATTTTAAAGGTGACTTGCACTGGAAGAATATCGAGGAATATTCGCTTTGTCACGCTTCAAGACTGGAAAAGCAAATTCCTTGAAAAAAAAATTCTCATGTTGCAAGCATCAGACTACCTAGCCTGTTTTTGTGGAATCACAAACCAAGGTGCTGAAACAAACAAATGTTATAGGTATTCTTCAACATTGACTTCCGTTAGGGCTTATTTACCTAAATTCCCAACAGATTTTCAGGAAGAATTAAAAAAGACACAGTTTGTGAAACTAATATTTCTTCTCTAATGAAGATGTTCCCAAAACACACAGCTTATTCTGTACTAGTAAAGTTTGCAATTCAAAGAAAAATACAAGTTTTCGTACAACGTGATTTCAATAGGTCCAACATCAATTCCTGTTGGTGTGGATAGTTCACAACCCCTGCAGTGCAGACTGAGAAAGCCCCAGGAGCAGGGGAACGGATCCAGCAGCACAGATGGTATAGTTCTATGAGTCTTGGGAAAACAAACAAATTGGTCTTGAAAGAACACTTAATATTTTAAAACTCAAAAGATGACAAGATGATTGTCTAAGGAAAGGCAAAAGAATCCTTTGTCATTTTTGAGAGTTTCCTCCTTCTACAAGTTACCTTCAGAGCAAATTTAACGCTGGACTAGCAGCCTTGGAGACCAAGAAACTTTGCTCAGCTACGAGATCATCAGTAATGGTGATGGTGAACTTTCCCATCACGTCTTGCCAAGGACACCTGACCTTGTAACAGAGATGTCCAAGTCATCAGTACTTATAGCTTTTAAGGCATTGTATTGCCCAGGCCTTTTATATAAACCTTCCGCACAGTAAGTTGGGAAGTTATGTTCGGAAAGAACAGACAGAGGTTAAGTCCCAGGGCAGCCAAAAGTACTGACAGGTTCCAGCTGCCTTCAACTTCCAAATTCAATCAACTAGATCAAGACATCTCCACAAAAGCATCATTGTTTACTAAACAATTTAGGTCCTTTATCCTTCCCAAAACAGCATGGATCAGCACAATTAAAAACCCTTCATCTAGCAATTAGGAAATTAGTACCAGAAAAGCCTAAGTACTTAGTGATATCTGCTGTGTGGAAACAAAAGATTTCTGTTCATGTGAACAGCCTTTCCATAGATTAACTTGAAAGCTAATGAACTATATAAGAAGGCACATTTCTACTGCCAATTCTAAATAAAAGCAATCAGAAAAGTTACAGAAAATATTATTACAATAAATTAGCAACTGCTGTAGCAGTTTGGATGGATAAACAACACACCTGGTATCTAGCTCCTTTTGTTTCAGATTGGAAAAAGCTACATAAAAGATAGCGAATCTGCAGTCCTGAGTCAAGGCTTTCTGCAAATCTCAACTCAGGCACACTGCTCCACAAGCCAAAGGCCCAGCTGCTCTGCACGACATTCCTAACAAGCTATGTGACCAGTCAGCAGTACTTTTACAGACAGAATGCTGTATTAATAGTATAGTGGTGGTCACAAAAAAAGTCACAATACAGAGGAAAAGCTGCAAGAAAATAAATGCTGCAGTACTAAGAAGTCACTGGAGATGGACATACCCAATTGACCCCTTCGACCTGTTGGCCCGGACACACGTCACTATGATGCAGTCTTTCTCTCGTCCCTGGAATGCATCCACTGTATCCACTTCTCCTGGGCTGTTGAAATAAAAATTACCAAGTCATTAAATTGTTACTTGGATTTTTAAGCAATACACTGATGTAAATGGTCTAACCTATCCTGAATGATCAGCTGTCAAAACTATCCAGACTGAGTTTCTGTTTCTGAACTTGAAAAGATTCTGTGTGTGAACATAAAGCAGAATTTGCCTTTTTGAGGCCAAGATCGCTCCTGAAAGGCTGTTCAGTTCCACACCACTTGGATTTTTACATTTTCTTTCAAGTCAGCTACACTCCAAAGAGCTATATAATCAAAGCATACATACAGGCAATAACTAGGAAAAGGTACAAAGAGACCATGTCTGTTTTAAGAGAAAACACTTGTAACGCCCCCTTTTAAAGGCATGACCAAGTGCAGATTTTGGCAGTACAGAAAGGAATCTGAGGTTTTGCAGTGATTTTAAGAAGATAAGCAAGAGGGTAACATGCAAGAGCCAAGTCCCATTTGAAACCTCACAGTTTCTTTACCTGTTGTTCTTATACACTCTGTCTAGTTCTTCTTGAATTTTCTTTTTCTGTGCGCTGTAAGGGGTAATTACTCCAATGCGACGAAGACCGAGATCCTTCCTTTTTCCTTTAATTGTTCTAATTAATTCCATCACCAGCTTCACTTCTTGTGGATTACTAAAAGAGCTGAACCAGAAAGAAAGGAAACATTAAAGAAATACATTTGACAGCTTCTGAATTCAACACAGTTGTAAGTGGAGTTTGAACTTTTGGAGCCTCCTTCATACAGAGGCTCAAAGACCTTTACCAGCAGGCCCTGATGAGGGACTAACGAGAAGTGTTAGCAGTGAAAGGCTACACATCACACATTGTGTTCCCTTAAAATTACATAGCTCTGCTTTCCTTACGGAATATAGGAAGGAGAGGACCAAGCCTGCCATCTTCTGGCCTTACCACAGCATGCAGCTGTGAAGAAAAATTAACTGACTTGAAAAAATTCAGAAAGAAACCCTCTCTAGAGTTAGCATAGACTGTAGGGATTCACTGGCATCTAGCAGACCATCACACCAGCATTAAAACTAGTTTCAGATCAAAAAACAAAAACAAAATCTGCTCTTAGTAAAAATTTTTCCATAAATGAAATCAAACCAAGCTGAAAATGCAGTTCTGGCTACACGATGCTACAGTACAGGACAGACAGCTCTTCAGCAGGTAATCTCAGCAAATCTAAAATTTGGCAGAGTAGATTGCAGGACTTACTCGTTGTCTCGCTCTTCACAACCATCTCGTACATCAAAAACAAGGTAGGGCTGGAAAGGCCACTCTGAAGAACATCTGTTCTCTTCTGTTGTTCTGTAAATAACAGCTTTATCACTAAGTAACCATAAAAAAAAAATCTAGAAACTGATCATCATTCATTTCCGTCACCATTTCAACAAAAGCAACCTTCAGCTTTTTTCCCCAAGAGTCCTTAACTTTCACTGTTACCTGCATATACTGAAACCTAAAAAATGAACTCCATGCAGCAAGGAACGTGCTCCATTTTAAGTGATCTGGTTAATTTACGTGTCACAGCTAGCACTAAGAGATGAAAAGCAAGTCTTCTCCCATTAAGCAATTTCTCCCAACAACCTCAGGAATTTTTAGACTCAGAAAAACTCCTGATATGAAGAGGCTTCTTTGAAATCCCAACTGCTCCGAAATCAGAACAGATAGCTACTCACTTGTCAGTCTTTAGAGTCCTGCCATAAACATAATTGGATGGGAAAAGGCAGATGTCAGGGTGCATCCTGTACTGCACAGTCAGCTGCACAACTGGCAGACTTCGTAAAATATTATTCTGCACTTGCTCTTCCAGGTGTCTGTGCAGGCGTGCCATCAAGGACTGACCATAGCCATATTCCTGAGCTTTCTGTCAGAGGGAAACATGAGTGATTTCTGGGGAATTAGGTCCCAACTGAATGATAAGAAGTTGCTTTCTAGACTTGAAACTATGTGGTATTTCCTTTTGAAATTCTAAACCACTGATGAAACAACAACTACTTACACTTCATTCTTCTATTTGTGTTTGGCCCTGAGTCATAGCATGCTAAAATTTAAGCGCAGCAATAATGAAAAGCAAGATCTTCCAGGTGGAATCTCTAAACGAGTGCATAACTTCCAAAAAATTAGCGCTTCTAGAAAAAGCAGTCTGTTTTTCTTCCTTTCTTTATCAGACGCTCAAAATACTCCTCCTCACTGTTGGATACAATAAAGTGTTCCCATATGTTCACCCTTAGAACACATTGGTAGGGTGAGAAAGCTCCCACACAAACAGGTAGTCTTCATCCTTCATTCCTTAAGGAACAAGACACTGGCTGAAGCTCACATAATGATGATAGAACAGAGCCTGAAGCAATGCAAAGTTCATCACAGATGAAGTGCCAAGTTACACTGAAGTTTCGTTTGCTGCAGCTTTTCTTACTGGTGCAAGAAATTAGTTAGAAGTTGCACTCACACATCTGCATTAGCTGTACTCAACATCTGAAGGCAGTCTTGATACAGTCTCCACGTAACAGGCTACACAGGAGTTGCCTGACAGTGTCAAATACTTTAAGCTGATACACGCTGTGACCTGACTTTGAAGTGTTTTTTTTTTCTTCCACATATTTTCCATACTGTTCTTATGCTATACCCACTTGATATTATAGAAAAGAAAAAAAGATACAGTTTAAACACTTACTATTGATTTTACAGTAGGAGGGAGCTGTCTGGGATCTCCAACAAGGACAAGTTTATTACAGCGATGAATCAGCGGAATCAGTGTTTCAACCTCACAGGACTGCCCTGCCTTTTGGGTATGTAAAAAGAACAAAAAAGTACAAGTTGTAAGCAAAGGAGTAGAGGAAGTATGTTAAGTTTCTTGCAACACAGCCAGAATTAACTCAGAAATGCTTCTGAAGGCTTCAAAAAAAAATTTTCTTTAGCAAAATCTCAAACTAGATTTTTATTATTAAACATGCAAGCTTTCCAAACAGATACAAGCATAACCCAACCATGCAGAAAATCTCTGTAGCAAAAACCACACTTGAGCCATGATTTAAGCAAAAGATGTTTGATGCTTCAGTGACAGACAAGCAAGCAAAAAAAGCAATTAGCGCCACTTCTGTCTTCTCGTTGCTCTGGGTGGCAGGGCAGGCCAGTTATCAGTTAAAATGATGGGGGCTAACCGCCCCGGCCTCACGTATTTACACAAGCAACCCGCCACAAGTAATCTAAACAGAGAATAAGGAAGGATTTCAACATGGAACAATGCAGCTCTCAGTAGTTTCACTGACCTCATCCACAATGACGCAGCTGAAAGGATCGAGCCCGCGCCGCCAAAAAGCAGATTCTAGCAGACCTCCTCCGCTGGTGCTCAGGGTGCAGCAGATGATGTCGGCTTCCAGGATGATATCCATCTGCACCTTCTGTGAGCGTCCCCGAACCTTCAAGCACAACAGACAATGTGTCCTCGTCTCTTTTAGCATTCATGAACCTCTTTACAGGAATTGCTAACTGCCTGGACAACTCTAATTGCCAAACAAATCACGGGTAATACATCACCCCAGGGAAACTGGTCTCCACGGCCACAAATGGAAGTCACAAAAGTTGACTTGACTATGTGGCAAACTAGAAAGAAATACTCCTTTACCTCTACAGCTGTGCAATCAACACACAGCAACTGCCTGCAAAGCTTAGTTTGCCATCTCACTCTAACTCCTAGCCTCCATGTCCAGGAGGGTCAGCACACATTTGCTGAAGACCAATTTGCATTTATCTTTTGTTGAGTTTCTGCTACTCATCCTTAATTTCTGTGTTTGCTATCAGGTTTGAGAGTGGAGATCGGCACTCTCTCTTTCCAGGCACAAAAAACCTCCTCCAGCTGTCACTTTCCTTAGAAACATTTAAACATACCTCAACTCCAGTAGGACTGTAACGGGGATGAAAGCAGTGATGAATACAGATCACAGCACATGAGGGTACTGAGCACATTTTTATCTTCTTTGCCCAATATGGTGCATTTCCTTCCAAATCAATACACAGCCAGAGTACACTTGCATCTCACATCAGGCTATCAGTAACTTACTCAGCTTACGTCCTTTATCTCTTTACTTACTTACAAATACTAGCAGCTACATCAAATCCAAATGCCCACCACAATTAAAGGATACCAAGTGTACAAATGCATTAGCTGAGGTTTATTAAAGAGCTGCCCTGAAGATAAATCCCTACCTCTTTTAGTTGAGAAGCAAGCTGCTGTCTCTCCTTTGAGAGTCTGCCAATTTCATTATCTAGCATTTGACTCTACATGGGGGGGGGGGAAAAAAGAATCCACATAAATAACAGGAATAATTAACAAACATTTTACATCCATCTTTTTTCCTCCCATACTGTATTTCATTCATCGTTTAGAGTTCTTCAGACTGTCTCTGAAGGAGCTGATCAGTTTCTTAGAAAACTACATATGCACTCTTTGCAACACACAATGTTGCATTCTCACATTTCTGTGCAACTAGAAACACAGCTTACCATTAGAAATCTGCAACTTGAACACATATCAATTCTTTCAGGCAAAAAGATCAAAAACTACCAAAACATATCAAAGCCTCATATTTTAAGTTCTTACCAATTCCAGTTAAATAAAAACAAAGCTTTGAAGTATACAATTTAAATCATTAGATTTTATAAATATGGTTACACCAAAAACTAAAGGGTGGAGAACCAAATGAAGGGTAGTGAGCACTAGAGCAATAGGTTCCACGACTGAGCAGCTGCAAGCATTAGTATAAATGGACAAGAACATAAATCCCTACTTTAAAGTTCCTCATCCCTTTAAAAGGAAGAGTTCTTTAGCTTTTGGATACAGTTACGAATACGAAAAGCACAAACAGGATTAAAATACTGTCAGCTTATTACCTCCCTCTTTTCACATCTGTGCATGGCACGCTGACGAGACAGCATGTCTAGCTTTTGGTCCAGAGCTTCTGTTTTCTTCTGAATGTCCTGGTCACGGTCAGTTGGCTTCCGTTCTATAATAAAAATAAAGCAAAACATGTAACACTGTTATTGGAACAGATGAACTATTCCCCCTAAGTCATTAAGAACGAATACAAACTCATTTTTTGTTGCAGTTTCCCTTTTCCTATTGAGGCATTTTGTCTTGGGCAGAAAAATGAAGATACTATACTCTTCTTGGTTCCAGCTGTAGCTCTCAAATGCTGCATAGCTGTATTGTTTAGAAGCAATGGCTTTAACATACACTCATTACTATTTCTTTAAAACATGCACAACATGGTGTTGCTTGATTTCTAGAGGTTTAACATATGGCCTAAGATCTACGGAAGCTGAATGGTTATGAAGCACCGGGGCATGATCTGCTATGATGCAGAAAAATCTTTCACCTGATCTCCTTTCTCAAAGGCACGGAGTCCCAAGTGTGTAACATGATCCGGTTCCTAAAGAAAACTGAAGGAAAGTCTGATTTGCACATTACTTACTCATTCTGTGTTCAACTTGCTTATCCAGGCTAAAACCCCGGACTTCACTGTTGATCGATTTTTCGGCACCCAGCCGTACTAATTTGATATCACCGCAATTTCCTGTTCACGAAATCAGAGGCAAAATACTTTTAGATTGCTTGAATCATGTCTGCACTTTAGTTTGAAAGGGAAAAAAAAATTAAACATCACGGATGTCAAACAAAGCTCTTCCTTTACTGCTTTTTGGGGAGACTGCCACAACATATTTGTACCAATCTAAACACAGCTACAGAAAAATTCAGTAGTTCTACACTCAGTAAAAGAGATGTTGCCTACGCTTTAGCAGCGCTTAATAGTTAAGAATGTTATCTCGAATTAACAAAACCACCTCTTATTCTCAGGCTTCTTTATCCAAAACGTACAGAATTGCTAATTTCTAAATTACTAGAAGAGTACCGCAGCTGGTAAACCATAAACATATTTGCCTTGTTCTGAACTCACCTGCTCGGCGTTAGTCACAAACTAGCAGAAAAAAAGTGAAAGGCTCTCACATATCAACATTTTCAGACAATTTAGCATGAATAAAATGGGACTTCACCATTCAACATAACAGTAGGACTGCATTCAAATGTTTAAGAAGTACTTAAGAAGCGGTGATTTGATATTACCAGTAACAGGAAAGGGTGTAAATGCCTACATGAAGACAAAGCGCAATCTACTTAGATACATATATACACACACTCCTTTCTGAAAAGCACATGAACAAAAGTATGCGGATGTACCAGTTGCTCTGCAAGAGAAGACAGCTGCCTAGAGCAACACAGAAGTATGACATCAAACCAGTTCTTCCAGTTTCTCCTTCACCTTTTGTCTACTTAAGAGGATTTTTAAAAAATAAACCATACCCAAAGGCTCTTGTCTGTTTTGGCATTTTTCCTTGAAAGCAATTATGATCTTCTTCATGAGTTCATCGACCGCAGCGTTGGATGGTGCACAAACCAGAAAACGGTTTGGCTTGGTCTTGGAGTTTGTCTTTTGAGTTGTCTTCTCATTCTTGGTGTTCTGTAGGTTAATAATAAACCAAGACAAGCTCTTTAGATTGGTTTCACTTGTATTTCAAAAGCCAGGCTGTACACTCTACTGAATGGGCAGGCAGAGCATAGGGACTATTGAACATTTTTAAGGCAGGCCTTACACTGCTAACCGACAACAGCTAAGTCAGATGCACACACATTACTTGCACAAACTCCCTTCCGCAATTATGTACTGGATGAATCTGCTGGTTGTTAATATGAAAACCATTAAATTGGACAGGTCAAATAGCATTCTTAAAAATATCTCACTATTTTGATGTGTTAACGTAAAAAAAAAGTTTATACTACCAATTTGTATGTTCAGTGATATTTTTTATTTTATTTTACTTTCTAAGTTCTGTAAAACAAGTGTTTTCCAAAGCAGCCATTCCAGACTATTCATAGAATGGCTTGGGTAGGAAGGGACCTTAAAAACCATTCAGTTCCAACCTCTGCCAAGGACTGCCTGCCACCTCCCAGATCAGGCTGCCCAGGGCCCACCCAGCCTGGCCTTGAGCACCCCCCAGGGACCGGGCACCCACAACAGCTCTGGGCAGCCTGGGCCAGGGCCTCACTGACCTCTGAGTAAAAAGTTTCCTCCTTATATCTAAACTAAATCTCCCTTCTTTTAGTTTAAAGCCATTCCTCCTTGCCTTTTCACTATCAGTCTACGTAACAAGTTGCTCTCCCTCCTGTTTTTAAGGTCCTTTTAGGTACTGGAAGGCCACTTCAGTTCTGCTTTAATTCATTCAGCTTAATGAACTACACACCCCCAGCCATTATCAATGTTACCTTTCCATTTACCCTAAGCTACCACTGACTTCCATCAGTAAGCCAAACACCAGCACACGATGACCGCATGGCATTCACGTACCTCTCTCAGAATACGAGACAGCAGTCCAACTATAGTTTTGGACTTCCCAGTTCCAGGTGGCCCATGGATGAGGCAGATCTTGGCAAGCCCTGGGTGCTGCTTTACCATGGCATAAGCTGTCTCAATAGCTCTCTTTTGATCTTCATTGTATTCATTCACAGAAAATGTCTGAAGGAATCAACAGGAAAAGACTGAATTAATGGTGATTAAGCATTATGTATTTCCAGAATGTTCCCCATCCCCCAAAGCTTAGGCTCTAGAACTTAAAGGTCATAAGCTTTTTATTCTAGGCTTGCCCAAGACACCTATCCAATCCTCACTGAAAAGCTGTAATGATGTTTCCTCTACATACCTTTGATCTGTGTTACCCTTCTCACACTACACCTTATTTCCTGAACAGACACCGCTCCAGTAAGGAAACAAACAAACAAAAAGAAATCTGCTTAAGGGACAAGAGAAACACCTCAACAACTCAACCACACCCAATCAACCAACTATGAAGAGCAGAGTGACCCAGGGCTTTTGAAACTTTTCTGTTTGCACTTGGTGACTCCAAAATCAGTCTGGAAAACCAGTTTCGCATAACCCACGAGACCCAACTGCCCACTTGCCACCCCTAACTAACACTTCTCCTAGGCCCGGGACTTACGGCGCTTTCTGAAGCTAGAGGCAAATCTCTTGGGCAGAAATCACTGTAACTTGGATGTATGATGGGTTTAGCCAGGGGACTCCTGCTCAGCAGCAGCAGTCCTTTGAACATGCGTTGTGTGGTCACCAGGGAGCCAACCACCACGCACTTCACCTGACTGTTCATGAAGAACGACAAATTGCCCCGAGTTCGCACAGAAAGATGACAGACAGTATGCTTCTCCTTCTGTCCTGTGAAATGGAAGGGGGAATGACATCACAAATTGTTAGTTCAAAGAATATTCAAAATGTTTACTGAAAGACATTCAAACAGGTTATGCAAAGAAACTGTCACTTAGGTGTTGCCTTCTATTAGGCAACAAATAATTCTTGCAAAAATAAATAAATAAATACTGCTTTGCGAAACGGCTCAGATCATATCAGTCATTCCATCAAGTCAGACCACCACTGTTTTCATCGAGCAGCATTAATCTCCATACTTGGCAAACCCTGCACTTCACAGCTCCAGTTACAGAAGATTGTGAAGGTCTTACACAGCGGTATCTCAAATTTCACGGCACCCCATGTCTTGCAGCAAGGCACTCCTGAAGATGCATGCACAGCACTTAGTTATTAGTTTCTGCTCTTACACAGAATATTAAGATCTCTATTCAAGTCTGTAGAAAAATAATGAAGAGCCAGTCTGCAGCTTCACTTGCTGGCTTTTTACAAAGCTTCTAGCACAAAATAAGCATTCTGGCATGACGCACTGAAATAGCAAACTGTCTCCTCTGAGGTAAGTGAGGTAATTGCAACCCTCAACAGCCAGCCATACAGAAGCATTTCATGGTACCAATTTTACTTCTGTCCCATTTACTTACTAGTTGCACTGCCAGCTGCACGAGAAAAGCGCGTCACAAGACCAATGTGATTCACCAGATGGCTCTCCATCCCGCTGTCTTCTCCAAAGGTGTCTTTCCTCTTTTGGCCCACCAAAAAGATTAAGTCATCCTCCTTTGGATGAAGCTGCCTTGCCAAATCACTTTCTTGAAAACGGGCTACCCAAAAAATACATTTAAAAGTTAGAACTGTAAAAGGAAAATGAGCACTACGACTTCTGGACTACTGAATTGCTACAAATAACACGTTACATATTTCAGCAATACCTACCTGATAGCTATAGCAAAAGGCTATGAAATTAACTCCATCCTGCACTCTTAAGCCTGAGCTGTGTAAAACCAGAACAAGTCAAGCACTATTTTATTTGTCAGAATAAGCTGAAACAATTCCAGGTGAGTGAGATGGAAACCATCCCAATGCCAAGCAAATAACTTTTGTACTGAACATTTAAGGCATAAATTCCTTGCAAAATACTTATTTCTGTTCTGTATATTTTGTAAAACAGCAAATTCAAGATCCTTTCAGTATCCGAAGCAAATAAAAACCTTGTGCATTTGGTGAAGCAACCACAGTAGAGAAAGTGAAAGGAAGAGAGGTAAGACCCTGTAGAAGGTCAGTGGTGAGAGTGGATATAAAAACCAGAGGCAGCACCATCCAGATTCCTACTACACTGCCACTGCAGTTCCATGACCCAACACACCAGTTCCAGAGCTGAAGAACTGAGGCAGTAAATAAAACAGGCCAGGTACTAGGAAATACAGAAGACAACACACCTTCAATGTATGCAGTAAATTTAGATCTGTATTTTGAAAAGCAAAGATTAATAAGCAGAGGAAAAAATAAGCCACCATCCTACCTTCCTAAGATTATTTTAAATTCACATAAGCAAATTGCCAAAAGCACTCAATGCTTATATCATGTGCTTATTGCTACCTCTACATAAAACCCATTACTAGGCATTGTCCACTTGAAAATAAAAACAGGGTCTAATTTAAAACAAACACACACACTACTACCACCAGCAAAACAAACCCACACACACCAAACACGTCTCTTACCCATAAATTCTGCTCTACTATCATCTGCACAGAAGTTCTGTAAGTGGAAGTGGTAACTCTTCTCTCTCATCCCCCGGTTTTCCATCCAATCTTGTGCCAGCTACGTATTAGAAAGCAAAAGCTACATAAAAATACTTAGAAAGGTTCAGTGATTCACAAGGACAGCTTCTCGTGATTCAAAGTGCAAAAAAAGCTAACAGACTGTCAAAGACAAGACAGGGAGGGGTCTTACTATTTCTTTCTAATACATGTATACACATCACATACAAACACATACAGCAAGCAAAAATTCTTTTATATTCCTGCCATTTTAAATACACCTGTCTTACAAAGCCCTTTAAAACAAAGGTGGGTTTCCCCACCTTACATTTTTATCTTAAACTACCAGCTTTGTCCTGGTATTGACTTTTTTTTTTTTAAGCCTTATTTCTACTGGAGAAGTGATACAATGACTAAAGTTAAAAACATGCAGCTTTTCATTAAAGGAATACTGCTTTCTATTTAACTATAATGATTAACCTACCCTGTCGCGTAAGTTCTCAACATGAATCAATAAAAATTGTTGTTTTAAGCTTTAAATACTACGAAGAACAACCTTTTTTCCTCCTTTTGCATGTTACAGTATGTGCGCATAAAAAAAAGCTTTATTATTTGTCCCAAATCATTCCTCTGCCCAGATGTGTATCTGTACCAATCAAGATGAGAACATTTTTATAGTGTAAACAGAATACAAAACAGTTCTAAGTCTCTTTCCAAAGTTTACTAGGGCTGATGAAAATAAAAGAACTACTTACTGTTTCAAAGGCATTTAGCATCATCAAGGGGAAAAATGTATTAAAATAGTCATTGTATCCCTGAAACCTGATGGGAACAGAAGCCACTACGGATTGCAGGAGAATGCTTGGAGGTCCAAACTTGCTGGAGTTCTCAAACATCTCGTAAGTCCACTTCAGGACTTCCTTAACAAAAATACTATGATCAAGCTGCTGAGCACCAAGAAAGGAAGAACAGTATTCTCCTTGGACAGGCCTCCTGGAAACATTGTTCACCTGTGGATTTTGTGGCCGGAGAACGTTATTGGAAATACCAGGCTGAGGAGCGTTGCTGGAACTCGGAGCCCTGCACGCCTGGTTTCCTGGTGGTGCAGCCCTTCCCACTGGTGGTCTGAGCACTGCAGGTTTTGCTATGCTAGCTTTGCTTTTTGAAGCTGGCGGCTGTTTCTTAACATCTTCCAGATCCTTGCTGAAGGCTGCATTTCGTGAAGAACTCACTGAGCTGAAAATTTTGGTAGTGGAAGGTTTTCTTTGTTTAGGAGGTGGCAGGGAAGAAGGCTTGGCAAACAAGTGATCTGATTCTGAACTGGTGGCTGAATGTTTACTACAGCACTCTCCTATTTTCCCCACTTTTTCCATACAGTCTTTGTAATTGCATATCACAGTAGGCAAGGGTTCATTCTGCTGAAGGCTTTCAGCAGTATCTCTTTCCATTTCCTCTGTTTTCTTACTAGCTATGGTAGCATCTTCAACATTTTCCATCTGTGAACACAATTCCATATCCACAGAATCTAACTGAGTTAAGAATAAATCATCATCTTCATCATCACTGTTTTCACTTGGTTTACACCCATTTTCCTTTGAAGTTGTCTTCTCAGGCTGGACAATGCAGCCTCCCTCTGAGGGTTTATCACCTCCAGCAGCTGCAGCAGAACACACACTTGAACCCACAGGCACAGGAGGAACCAGTACATGGCAATCCTTTGTTTTGCTCGAGTCTGAAAAACTAGCGACACACGTGGTTTGCACAGCCTCCTTCTCCACAGAGAAGCTTCTGATTTGTTCTTTCTCACTGGCAGAGGGACAAAAGGTCTCTGCTTTCCTCTCTCTTTGCTTTTCAACCGATGACTCGAAACAAGCAGCCTTTTGTTTCATAGGCTTCATACCCATCGTGCTAACTTTTTTGCTCCTACTCTCAGAACTTCTTGCAACATTTTTCACTCCTACACTTTTGTTGGGCCTTGTCTGCCTGAAGAACTGAAGGTCTTGGTGGGCTAACATTTTTTTGTTAAAACTTGGATGAACATTTAGTTTAAGCTTCTGTTTCTGTGCAGTTCCCACATTCCCTGCAGCTTTACCATAGCTACGCAACTCAGCTAGACTGTCTAAAGTGCGCTGGGATAACTCGAATGCTTTGCGGGGTCCCTTTTTCAGACCAAGTTTTTCCACTGTTGATGCTGGTGCAGGACACTGCCGAGCTTTCTTTGGAGGAACAACAGCAGGCATTGTCCTGCCAGGCTGAAAAAATTTTAATGTACTTTGTTTTTTAGCTTGGCCTGGCCTTGGAGCCTTTGTTTTAGGACTGCCTTTTCTTGGCACAGCTGACTTCACTACATTCTTCACAGCTATATACTTTGTACTCTTTATATTCTTACATGGGCTCACAGTATTTTTCTTAAGTGCCAACTTTGAAGCTAATGAGACGTTAGATGTAGATGCTCTGGGCTCAGTCAGTTCTGCATTTGGAATTAAGTCTTTACCAACAGGACTTTGGCCAGTACAATTCTCCAGCTCACCTTCTGCGTTTCCTTTACTAGAAGATTCTTGCAATGTTGAATTAGCTACTTCTGCATGACCAGTTTCCTTCTGAAGAGAAATACTATTCATCTGCTTTTCTACCAAGTTTGCCTCTTCTTCCATGGCATCATCACTTACATAGTCAGTATCATAACCCCATTCATTTGTGTGATCCTTCAGAGAGTCATCTGCATGCCTGTTACCAGGTGATGTTGAAACAGAGTCTTGTTTACATTCCTGAGTTTCTTCCATACTATACATTTGAGTGTCCTGCCAAACTGAACAGACATCAGCTTCTGTTTCAAACTCGAAGCACTGAGAGTCACAGTCTTCAAATGGCAAGGGAGAGCGTGGCACCTTCGATTCTGATGCAGTGTCTCTATCAGAAGTGCAGCACGACACTGAAGGCTGATTTTCAGGACACCCATTTTCACCCATTTTTTTTGTTTCCTCCTTGCTAGTCAAACCTTCTTCATCAGAAGAGTCTGAAATTATGATGACTTTCTTGCCAAGGCTATCTGCATCACAGGGAGCCATGTTATTCTGGGCATGGTCGGAGGATCTCACAGCACCTTTCACTTTCCTTTTAACATCACATATATTATGTTGTATTGTGCTTTCCTGACTTGAATCAAAGTTAAAATTTACACTTTTGGCATAAGCAGCTAAAGATAATTTAGTGAGGTCTCTATCAACCTGTGAGTTTGTTAAACTGTCATCTCCAGAAGCCATCATCACAGAACCCTCTTCTTCCTTCCTCACTGAGTTGTTTTCTCTCTTGAAATACTTCGAACACACTAACACCCTGTCACTCGGTTCACACTTGATTGCCAGTGGACTGATCGGAGACACAGTGTTGGATGCATTCCCCCTATTTTCAGAGCTAGATGGAACATGACCACTTGCTGAATTTTTACCTTTACAGAATGCCTTTGAAATTTGACCTTTACATACAGATTTAACAAAGTTACTTAAATTAGACTGCTCCTGGTCTGAAGTCTGCATGTTAAGGTCTTTCTTAGAGGCAGACTTAAACAATGAACCTGATTTCTCTCTGATGGATACTTGCAGTAAGGCGTCACTAATCCCTGAAAGCAAAACACTGTCATCTTTGTTTTCTTGCAAGCCAGGCTCATTTTCAGGGAAGCTGAAGCAGTCTAATGACATTTCTTTGGGTTCCTGTTCTAAGGAGACCCCTCTGCATTGAAAAGCACTTTTCTCCCACGTACTTTCAGAACTCCTTGAAATATCTGCTGATTCTCTGTCTTCATTTTCACCCCCAGTTTTTAGTCCCTGATGTCTGCAACAATCTTCCCTTGTACCTGAACTGCCAGTGCAAAACTTGGGTTGCTCTGCTCCTGAAGCACTTGTTGCTGAACTGCAGTTTTTCAACTCCAGTGTTTGCGGTAACGGTCCACAGCACCATTCAGTTTTGTGCATCTTCAAACTTGTGAGTCTATGTGCATCTACCGTAAACTTTGAAGAGGAACTGGGAAACATGTTTCTTTCCTTTACATCTGAGCTGTAAACGTGTTCTGGAGAACACGCACTAGCGTGAGCAGACAGGCATGCTGGTGTCATGGCTCCTGTTTCACATTTGATTTCCAACTTTCCACTTCTTCTGAAACCTGAACTCAGAATATTTGGATTAAAGCAGCAACTATCCACACCATGGTTCCCTGACACAAGATCACTGTTCCTATTTTCCTGCACTTTCCCATGCATTTTTTTTGGAAATGAGTTCTGTGGGCATTCGCATTCCTGAGTTGTCACGTCATCAGGTTTCTCCTTCTTGCTCACCAACAGGCGGTCTGTGGATGTCCAAGATCTTGACGCATCTTTACATTCCTCTTCCCAGAAACTATTTCTTCTAGTGAAAGAGCTCTCCTGACAACCTTCATCTGCCCATTCCTTTGGTACAAAGGCAAACGATGAACACGGGTCACCTCTGCCATGTACGCTCATCCTATCGCCATCACCACGTGCACTCTTCTCCTGCTTCACAGAAGCAGCGGGCGGAGTTGTAGAGGTTGCATTGGTTTCTGTGGATGCAGACCTGTTCAGTGCTTTGCTCTTTATACTTCTTACAACCTGCTTTAAACATGTTTGCAATTCCTGAGTTTCTTGGATGTTCAGCTGCCAACCTAACGATAGATTGCCTCGCAGAAGGAGATTGAGTTTGTCTAGGTACTGCTTGCAAAGAGTTTGCTGACCGATTTGATAGCCTTCTCTCAGAAGGCTGCGTATCAGCTGCACACAAGCATGCTGTACAGAGTTAGAAGCCTGTGAAGATATTGCTGATGAGCCTCTCGCTGCTTTCTCAGTGCACCGTGTAAATGCTATTGCTGGAAGCTTAGCACATCTCACTACTGCTTCCACCCATTCTTGTGAGCTAATCCACAGCAAATGCAGGCACTTCTTGTTTCGGTGTAGCTCAATAATTGACACCAAGATCCAGAGAAAAAATTCAGAGACTTTGTCACACTGCTGGAAGCTTCCATTGAGAACATCTTTGATTTCTGAGCAGAGGTAGTGAATGACCTCTACTATATATGCCACACCCAAGTCCTCCAGATCCATAAGTGACTGAACAAAAGGGATGAACCACAGAAACGTGCTGTGATGGATGTGCGTATCTCTGCCGATGTCAGACTGCAGCGCGTTAACCAGTGTCTGCATATCTTCATACATGTTGGGGCAGTACTCTGGGCAAATAGCAGTTTTCCACCCGGTATCCTAAAAAAAAAAAAAAATTAAGCAAGCATCATCGTCATTATTCACATCTGCACAGTTTGATCTGCCTTTTTTTTCTAGCCATACATGTCATTTTTCTCACAAATACATCTTAGCTGACAACAGATCCCTTATCTAGGGAGTCAAAATCTAAATGAAAAAAACAGAAAATCAAAAACTAACATACAGAAGAAAAAAATATTTCTTAAAGAGTAACTTATGAAATAAATGTAGAGTTGTATTTCATTTTAAAAAAATGTTTTAAAACCTTCCAAATATGTTGTCACACTGACATAGTTTAACCTCAGATAATCTGCTATACTATGTTTAAAGCCTTTTGCTTCTCAGTGTTGTGACCAAACTCATTGAGGTACCGACGTTTGCCTCAGTCTTGATACTAATTTTAGTGTTTTAATTCCTAATTCACAGACACATTTATCTTTCCTTTTGCAGCCTGAAAGCACCAGGTAAACAAGGACGGGGACAGACTGACTCCTGCTTTTTTATTTGCAACATTATGAACATTGTTAGTGGAAACAGAACACATTCCCCTCTGTATTTTATAGATGATTTAAACTGACAGTGTAAATCAGTGATCAGAGTTCAAAAAGCAAGTCAAAAACATAGTTGTTAATACCTTTTGAGGCTTTTCTGTGTTATAGGTATATACAATCTGACTGCAAGTAACCAATTCATCATTGTAGTCTGACTCTGGTTCAGATTTTGTCCTAAAAAGAAATACTAATCATTATAGATTCCACACAACTAGCAAACTATAATGAAAGCCAATTTGACAAGACATAGATTTCACTTTTGAAATACGGACGATGTCACTATTAGAACTTTTCCTAGTTGTTTCATCACCGATGTTTAAAGTTTTAAGAGCTTATTCTACTCTGCTTGTAAAAGAGGGTGAAATAAAGCAACTGCCTCAGGAAAAAGAGCTTTCCACTAAGGTGCGGAGTTGACTAACTAGAACAAATACCTAGAAGAATTCCATTTGCTTTGAATATTTAATTCATAAATGCAGCCAAATCATGGCCACACACTCATACATTTTGCATGCAAGTATTTGAACCTGAGCAGCTTGTCTAACTGAAAAAAAAAAAATTATTCCTTCAATCCACTTTCCTCAGCTACAGAGGGACACTCTGGATATCCATGCATCTGTCAACACTGATTTAAAATATATCACAGGAAAGCAGTAGACAACGTCTATGGTTATCCAGGTACCATTTTCCAACTTCAAAAATCAGTTTTCTGTTCCTAAATTCAGTTTCCTAAAATAGACACTCCTAAATTCTTGGGAGCTGATTACTTTAAATATATATATATAAATCATACTTGAAGACAGCACGCCAAAAGGAGTCCAAATTTACATAACAGAACTCTGTTCCCATAGAAGCTACTTCTAGACATGATCTAGCAGCATCCTAACTACTTCTGCACTGAATAAGCACTTCATTAAACCTACTTTCAGTCCATTACTGATAACATTAACATCATCACTCAGAAGTGATTCAGAAAAATCCACTTTCATAGAATCAGGGTTGGAAGGGACCCTAAAGCCCCCCCAGCCCCACCCCATGCNACCCAGCCTGGCCTTGAGCACCTCCAGGCATGGGGCACCCACAGCTGCTCTGGGCAGCCTGGGCCAGGGCCTCACCACACTGTGAGTAAAACATTTTCTCCTAAGGAGGATACAAATATGAGGACAAACCTTTCAAAGAGCATTTGCTCCTGTGTACTTTAGAGCATTTCCTTTCAGCAACTCACTGTGCTGTAGAGCTGTTTAAGGAGGATTTCATGACTCTTGCTTTACTACCTTCTCCGAAAGGAACACATTCAGAAAAGGAATAAAACTTCAAAGACCATGCAGTACCTTTAAAGAAAGTTGATCTTGAGAAATATTTAAGATTTAACACAAGCTCAAAGTAAACTCAAACCAGTTGCCATCTGAAACTACAATAAAATCCAAAACTATGTCATCCCATTGAAAATTCTGGAATTCCTACTCTGCTACCTGGTATTAAAATTATGAAACCTGGTGTAGTCTAATAGTAAAAATGACCTCTTAAAAAAAAAAAAAAAACACCTTACCTCGTAAAGCTATTGCGGATATTTTTTATCTCATTGTTGTAGCTCACGCTGTTGATAACAGTCTGAAAGGCTTGGACAGGATCAATGAGCTGACCCCATACTTTAGATCCCAGCTGATCCAAAATAACCATGAAACAATGCAGTGCTGGCCAGAAGGGGTCAGTGGAATCATCTGAAACGTTAACAGTGACACAGGGGAGAGCTGAAATGCGGGAGTCCTGCATGTCCTCGGGCTAAGCTGAAGCTGAAATCAGTTGGTTCTCATCAGGGTTTTTGTTTTGTTTGTCTTAAATAAATACTAAGATAGAGGTAAGTACAGAATAATTTGCAGTCATGCTTTTTAACCCTGAGTAAGAAAATAAAGGAAAATAACTTATCCGTTCAGAAAGACACTGTTGCTTATGCATGGAGAACAGACAAGATGGATGCAGTCAGAGTCAGTTTTTTAAGCAAGTCCAAACAAGCCAAAAGAAGGTATTCCTCTATTTTAGGGCTCCACATTCAAACTTTACACCATAGTGAAATGCTCAATCCCACACAGCCCGCATACTGCCTGAAAACGATGTGGCAGAAGTGATCAACTTGTCCTCCCAAAGCACTACCACCCTTTCTGCAATGAGTTTGTTCTGAATGTCATTTTTCTGTATTTATCAGTATCACACTGGTAAAAAACTACCCAACTAAAAAATGAAGCCATACAGAAAATAAAAAAAGATAAAAGTTAAAAATAGGGTATAAACTGCCCTAACCCCTGCAGTCAAAATTAGTTACCATCTGCTTCTTTCTCCATGGTGTGGAGTATAGACTGCATGAAATCATTCTGCTTGTCTGGGCCCAGTAACAAGGAGTCCATAGCCTGTTCTTCCAGCACTGTTAGCAGCATACATATACCTGCAAAAAATAAATAAATAAATAAAAGCAACCTTTCTGTGTATTTCTGAAAATTTGTTCCAAGTTTCATCAAATCAAGGATCATTTTCCAAACACTACCACCAGAGAAACATCGACCAGACAAAGTAGCAACGTGAAGGCAGTCACTGCAGTTGTGCAGTGTTCAGTTCTCCCATTTGACATGCCCTGATCGGGAATACTCACCTAGCCAATAGTTCTTGAAGTTGGTAGTATCATACAAGTGAGATGGCAGAAGGATGAGTTTACCCTTTTCAGTCACTGAAGTTCCGTAAATATCCGGTCTCTCAAAAAGCCCCAACTCAATAACTTTAAACAAGCAAGTCAACACTTCCTGCAAGTCGTAGTAATCATCTCTGTCAACCTTCCCTAAATTCCTTGCTGTTAGGATGGCCCATCGACGAACCTAAGGATTAAAACAAAATTAAAAAAAAAAAAAAAAAAAAAAACGCTCATCAATAAAAAGAACAAAGACCACCACAATGCTGCATGATTAACAACCGCCAGTACAAACAGGACGCTGCGCATCTTTACTGAAGTATGGCCTCATAGCTGCAAGTAAGAGTTTGTCATTTCCAAAATAACCTTAAAAACAGGTTTATTTATCTATGATGTGTCAGGTAAACACATTCAAGTAAACATAAAGCTCCTTAGGATTCATGTGAGAAAAGGTCAGCATCTATTTTTGTACTCTTCCTATATTGTTTAAACATCACTGACCAAAGATTCCAAGATTTCTCTTTTTGTTACATTTTCTGAAGAGACCGGATTAAAAAGCGGACAAGGCTCTGCTATGCACACTAGCACAACTAATACCAGTAAGATCAGTTGGCACTCCTAAGGACAATAAAGAATGGAGCTCTCCTGTTTACCTCCTCAGATTTTGATCTGACTGTTCCATGTTAAAATATCCCGCAAGGATTCAAACACAAACCAAGAAAAAAAATCTGTAGTGTACTCTGTGCTAGGACAACAGAAAACAAGCACGCTAAAACACAGCACTATTACAAGGAGGTGATAGTTAAAAAGCATTACAGAGGAAGCACACTGCATCTCTTCTTTCAAGAAACTACACCACACTTACTAGAAGCACTTGAATTGGAAACAGTGCCAAATACATCCTTCGCAATTGTTAAAGTTCCAAACGTTACTAAAAAAAAGAAAGATTCTATGAAGGGAAGAAGAGCAGGGAGGGAGAAGGGGATTAGCATGCTAAATTACAAACTCTGGCCCACTTGAGAAAAGTTCCATTTGGGAGTACAGGGCTTAGAGTCACAGTTCAGCTGAACATCTCTAACTTCTACCGACTAAACGCAACCAGCACAGTGACTCCAGACAGCTACTGGAGTCAGCTAACTTCTCTCCTTCAGTAAGGGTAACTACACTCCTACTGAAATCTCATTTATGTACATATTATTGAAGACAAAAAAAATTCAAAATCCTGAATGTGAACATTTTCATACTCTTGTCATTAAACATAAGGGATTCTCATTTCTATTTAAAATCACATTTTAGTGGAACAGAATAATTAACTTACCACTTCATTTGGGTGTACCAAAAAGAGATAAATTCCTGGGTATTTCTCAAAGACCTGAAAGGAGGTATGACCTTGTTCCATTCTACAGAGAACTTCTACACAAAGCTCACCTAAAAGAAGAAACATAGTTACAATAAAAACCAACTTACAAGCTCACAAAACTAACAAACAAAGAAAAAATCAAGTTCAACTACTTAGTAAAATAAATGAAAACAAACCAAAAGAACCCCTTACTTTGGCTTAGCCGCTATTTATTTTCACCTCCTTCAGTACAAACACCACCAGGCCTTTCCAACTGAACTGCCTGCTGTAAGATACATACTGACTCTCTCATCCAGCAGCAGGTATGGGTATTTCAGGATTTCTAGGAGGGGCACTCGCAGGTTATTCTCAAAATCTGGGCCTACGTAACCAGACAGCTGCGTCTCTCCGTTCTCATCCACTATAAATAATTCATCATCTTCTCCAGCTTCTTCTCTCATGGATTTTTCAATGTGGGCTATGAGACGGGAGGTCTCCAATTCCAATAAAACCTATTCAGGAAGGGAAAATATACAATTAAAAAAAAAAAAAATCAAATGGCTTTTATGAAGAAAATCATTACAAATATTACCATATGCAGAAACCCTAGCTAGATTTTCACAACTTACATTTTGAAAAGTTTCTTTTCAAGCACAGGATGTAACAAAGTTCTGACACTGAATTCAGATTGTGCAAGGCACAACATTCTCACTCCAGAGATAAGATTAAAAATAATTAGATTTAAAAAAAAGAACACAAAGAACAGCATTCAAACTTGAAGCATTTTTATTACTCAAACTGTTTCAATAATTATTTCAGGCCACAGATAAAACTTTGTTCCTCTTGCAAACACAAGCAAGTTCATGATACAGAAAACAGTCACCTTCCAAAATATGGGAAAAAGTGATTTTTAAAATCTCGTCTTCTCCCATATTTCTCAACGTATTAGTAGAAGGGTGAGAATGTAAACAGCGTAAGCAGAGTGACTGATTTGCTGAGTATTTGTCCAGGATTCTTCTTGCATAGTGTTAGTCACCTAAAGTAAGTCTCCAGTTAGAAACCAGGGTTATTTCCTACAATCAGTACAGACAGAAAGGCACCTCTGGTGGTTCAGCTGCCCCACTTATTTCCAGTGGGGCTTATTTCTATATTATTAAAGCTATATTATTAAATTATTATATTATAGCTAATATAAAGCTATATTATTAAAGACTTATTTCCAGTCTTTACTCAGGTGGGATTGCCCTCCAGAGGCTTCTGAGAAACCTGTCTTTCTTAAACACCAACCGTTTAGACACCTGCGCCATGATTCATTAGCTATGAATCCTCATTTTACAGAAACATATGTACACACTACAGACACGAAAATAAGCTTTCCAAAACACAGAACTGGATGTTAACAAGCACCTTAAAATAAAGTAAGGACTTTGAAACGCTTTTAATTGTTTTTCAGTCAGTCTCACGCTTGCATGATCAGAACTCTAGAACTCAAATGTTGTAGGAAACAAACTGAATCACAAATGGAAACCAAGACTTGGCACAAGGTATTTCCCTCAGCATCAAAAACCAACAGGTCTTCTCATCTTATGCTTGGCTCTACGCAACCCAACCTAAAACAAGCTAACTGTTATAATGCAGCATACACTGAGCTCCCCTGTACCCAAAGCCAGAGCCCTGCAGCCCCTTCTGAAGTTTTCCTTTAGCTCAGAGTTCTCCTTGCTAAGCGCAGGAGTCAGAACGCTTCGTTACCTCATGCAGGTTTGGCAATTTCTCCCTTGCTTTGTGGTATTCAACCACACACTCCAAGCAGTAACAGAGGTCATCGTTGGACCCTTCCAGATCTTCCGGGGACAACCGTCGGGCAGCATAGCTCTTCAGGTGTTCAGTGGCATCGGGACCACTAGGCGTGCACCATCGACACGTGCTCATCCTTCAGAGGGAAAGAGAGGAGATCAACAGAAATCCCAAGACAGATTGGGAACGATGTCCTTCCAGCTGTAACAGCACCTCTCTTTGAAATGAGATGAGTTTCAGGTTTTCTGCAACTCTTTAGAAGCATGGGTGTATATTCTTGGTTGGTTTTGTATCATGCAGGCACATGTAGTCAAAGAAACGCAGATCACATGAAAAGCATTACGTGAAAATCACAGGAAAATGCCGACTGCATGACAAAGATTAAGAATAGAGCACTGCAAAGAAGTCAGATTACACAGCTTTCTAACTATGAAACAGACATGGATGAAAACCTGCTTCAAACACAAAAGAAAAACCCTTCTTCAAGCCAATGTGCTTTCAAGAAATGCAATGCTCAACCTCTGTATGCCATTCTGCTGAGAGCTGTGAAGTCTACGTCTGTTAAGTACAGCATTTAATTAGCTTTTCTTCTTAATCTCCTGCTAACAGTTATAGGTCAGCAAATCCCTGCTGCCAATAATACAGGATATTTATGCTGAACGTTCTATTTATTATTACAGTAAGAAAGCACTAGTTGTTTCTTCCAAAACTGAAGTTTCTCCAGCAAAAAGAAAAACAGCCAACTCAGATCTCACCAATAAAAAAAAAAAAAAAAAAAAACCCTCCAGAATACTGAAAAAGCACATAGACTGACTACGTGAAATGAACAGTGGCAACCACTGTTATTTGCCATAACAAGGAACGCTGAAAGCGAAACCCAAATATAGCAAGAAGAGGCGTTACCTCCTGCACAGCACGCTGAGAAGGAAACAAAGCGCTGGCGGAGGCGTTTACCTTTGGGTATGGAAGCGACCTGCTGCTCACACGGCAGGGAGGCCTCAGCGCTGGGAAATCCCATCGACTGGTACCCAGTCCTCGGCTGTATTTCACGGTTCCTGAAGAGAACAGCAAGTGTCAGAAATCCGACCAGCTCACTGCGGACCGCGAACTGCTTCGGGGTTTGGATTAGCAGATGCGGTCTCTACGTTAGGCAGGCGTTAAGCGAGCTGGCAGGCGTCGCTCCCAAGGCCTTTCTGCCACTCAAACAGCGCCACACCCCCGCCCCTCGCCCCCACAGAGCTGCCCAAGTTCGCCCCCAGGAGCGCGAAGGCGGCCGCACCCACCCGCCGCGCGCACACTGAGCGTCCCC
>VXAV01010371.1:1352-37651 GCA_013399715.1 Alectura lathami
TGGACGGGGGCAGGGATAGGGACACGGTGCTGGGGAGCATCCCGTGGCTTTGGGATGCGTTTTGGGTGCCCACGGATATACCAAGGGCCCGGTGCGGGGCCGCCACCTGCACGGATGGGGTTCTCGGCCGGCGCGGGGACGCAGGGACCGACCCCGGGGCCGGTGGCAGGAGGCGCTGGCTCGTTCCTGGTGCCAGGGCGGGGGGGTTCCCCAGGGGGTATTTATGGGCTCAGTGGGCAGCCCAGCGTGCGCCGAGCACTCGGACCTGACTTTTAATAATATTAATAATAATAATAATAATTAATAAGATTTGTGGTAATATATATATATAGAATTCTATTTAAATATTTATTTTTTTATACTTCTTTTTCCNACAGAAACAGACCATTTTCTGCTCCTCTTTGCCTCATCAAACACCACCATGGCTCTGATTCTTGCCCTAAACACCCCCGGGCCTGCCCCAAGACCCCTGAGCATCCCTGAGGGCTGGGGGTCGCCGTCCCCTGCCCTCTTGCTCCTGTTTCCCTCCTCACCTCCTAGGGGGCGGCTGCTTCTTTGGCTGCCCCACCACTAAGCAGCTGTCCCCGAGGGATGCTGAGATTGACAGTTTTGCAGCCAGGATGGAGCTGAAGCTGCCGGGACAGCTCGGTACACATTGGTGATGCCAAAGATGCTGCACAGATGGACCCAGGGGACCCCAAAACCCAATGGGAAGAGGCAAGGGGCAGCAGTGGGGGGGTCGGGTAAAGCTACTTCTGCCTCCAAGTCTCTGGGCTGCTCTGGGAGAGGCTCCGAAAAGCTTTGGCCAGGCCAAGACCACCTAAGGATCCAGCAGCGCGCCGGTCTGCAGCGCGGCTCGCTTGGGGCCGCACCGGTTAACAAGGGGCTGATTATACGGGAGACGTTGGAGCGGGATGATGAAATTTTCCTCCTCCTCCGGAGCCCTCGGGCCTCCCGCCAAACCTCCCAGGCATGAGACAGGGAGCGGATGAGCTAAGATCCTGTGTGATCATCTCTTGTGTCTCGGAGGAGCCCCGACAGAAAATAATCAGTGAAATGGAGAAGCACCCCCAAAAAACAAAGCCCACTTCGCTGTGCCCCTGACGGGTCGCTCTGCCCAGCCACAGCCCTGGCAAGGGGCTGAGCCCCACAGCGGTGCCAGCACCCCACGTGCAGCAGGCATCCCCCTGGGCACGATGCAGCATCACCCGTCACCCCATATTGCCACCAGGGATGGGGCCTGGGTTTCCCCCGGGGCACTTGGCTGACACCACCCAGAGCTGACGGCAGCCAGGTCAGTTCCAGCCCGCCGTGGGATAACTCATCCTCAAACAGCTGCTAAACCCCAAAGACACAGAGAGCACTGTCCCTTTGGGACGGGCACCACACAGCTGGCACCGCGAGGGCCACCATGCACCTGGGGCTGAGTGTCCCCGTGGCAGTCTGTGCTGCTGCCATCACCAGGTCGGGGCACGGCCACCCCATCCCCATGCTGGGCACCCAGGCTGAGCTCTGTCGCCTGGGCTGCCCTGCATCATGGATGTGCCCCACGCCCATATTCACAGCTCGTCCCCATTGGGGTTGTAACAGGTGCTGGGGGTGTCACCACCCCGTCCCCATGTCCTCAAGGATCGGGGACGGGAGCTGGGACGCGCCGCTCGCTCGGGGCCGAGGTCTCGGCGAGCGAGGAGCTGAGCACATCTGGATTTCTCACGCTTGCGTTCGACGTCCCTCCTCAACCAGATGGCAAAAATAAATAAATAGAATAAATCAGAGCCTCCTGACACAAATTGGGAACTCACGCCCGGGCTCTGCGTTTCATGAGTCTCCCTGGAAGACAGTCAAATGCAGGGAGGACAATAGGTTCGCTTCTCCCTGGTGTCGGGTCATTCCCAGTTAAGGCTCATTAGCGGCAGGCGGGGATTAACTCTTCCTTCCCTGGAAAAGCCGCTACCTCCAGAGCGCTGACGGGCTCGGGGCAGACCCCAAGCTGCCCAAATCCCAATCCTCCTCCTCCCCGTGGGACTATAGGGTCAGGGGCAGCCTGTGCCATCACCCCACGCCTGTCCTCGGGCAGATGGACGGGGCCGACGTCAGCCCACGCCGGCAGCCTGGGAGCAGGACCCGCTGGCACCGTGGGGACCCCCTGAGTAATCCCCCTTCGTGCACGGGACCAGAGAAACTCTTCTGGCCGGGGGGAACGCCAAGGAGGGGGGAGCTGCGGGGAGCCGAGCGCGGTGCCTTCGCCCCGCTAACGGAGTGCTCTGACCGGCCGCGAGCCGTCCCCGAGCCGCTGCCTTGGGGAGCGAGGTACGTGAGGAGCCGCTGCTGCCCGCGGTGAAGTCAGTGCCGCTGCCTGGGTGTGACGGGCTGACCTCAGCCCTTGGCCCCGCGGCTCGCATCATGTGCTCGCTCACTCCCCGCGTAACCCGGCCGGACGGGTCCTTGCCGCTGCCCCGAGGCCACCGGCCGGACCGGGCTTGCCGTGCGCGGGGTGCAGGTGCGCTCCCGGGGTCCTGCGAGCACCGGGCCACCCGCGTTACGTCGTCGGGGCACGAGCACCTGGAGGTGCGCAGCCCTGGGGAACGCTCCCGCATCGCCCCATCGCCCCATCGCCCGCCGGTGCCCGCGGCCCCTTCTCCACCGCGGCGGTGCCCCCAGGGGTTGGTGGTTGGGAAATGGGGGATACGGGGAGGCTCGCAGAGCCCGCAGCAGCTCCCCAGCACGCTGCGCCGCTTTACGGGACCGCGGGCTGGTCCCCGCGCGGGGGAACATCGTGTCCGTGGGGCCGGCCAGCGGCTCTTTCTCACCGTCCCCAGCTGGCCGCTGGCCCGAGCACGGAGAGTGGAGCTGAGCCCATCTGAAACGCATTCGCCCCCGGGCACCGCTGTTACTGCAATAGCAGATGCTCCCGCGGGCCCCGACCACATCACAGCGCGGCGGCGAGGGAACCGCACGCTCGCATGGGAAGCAGCAGCCCCATGCCCCGAACGGGCCAGCGCCTAATTGAGGACCAACCGTAACAAATCAACAAGACAATGGGCTGGAGGCGAGGCAAACGCCACGTCTTTCGCAGGGCTCGACTCCTCCGTTGCCCCGCGGGGGGCTTGGTGCAGAAGGCAGGGCGGGGGCCGGATCCGGACCCCCCGGATGACACAGCCCTGCGCTCCCCCAGGGCCCTCGTCAGCAGCTTTGCAGGAGTCACGCTGCCAGGGGGTGCTCGGTGCAGCCCCCGATCTGGGGCTGGATGGGGAATCCCCCCTCTGCCCTGAAGCACCCAGGGGACAGCGGTCACCCTTTGTCACCTGGCAGTGAGGACAGGGTGACGGGGTGCCTCTTCCTCCAGCAGTGCCTGGATGGGGTCCCTGATCGTGGGGATCACACGGAGTGAGCGTGGGGAAACTCGCTCTCGTCTGCCACCGATGGGATGACAAAGTGCTCGGCACCCCACCTCCTTCCGTCCCACCAGCAGGGACCCCATCCCCTGTGCCATCACCTCCCCTTGCAGCAAGGCTGGCGCTCTTGGAGGTGCACCAACTGAGCCATTTTGGGTGGCCTGAACCAGTGTTCAACCAGTGCTCAATGTTTCCCAACATTGGTTGGGGAAAATGCAAGGCTCCACAGGAAGGTCTCACCCCGGGAAACGGCAAAGGGTGGGACCTAACCCTGCGCACGGCCAGAGGCTGGAGGAGAAGGACTGTGAGCGGGCACATGCGGCCGCAGCCCCGCGGCCATCCCATCGCTGCGGGTTGTGGTCTTGCAAGCACAGGCGCTGTGACATCCCTGGCTGAGCGTTGGTGCTGCTCGAGCCCGTGGCCATTCTTCCCACGGAGACAAAGAGGAGAAGTCAAAAATTAGGGAAGGAGGCGGAGGTGCCTGGAGACACAGAGAAAATGGAAAGCAGAGGTTTCTTTCTGTGTCCAAGGGGGATGGCAGAAGAGAACCGTCCTGATTAAGAGCAAATGCTCCAGCATTTCCACCTGCTCTTTGTTTTCCCTGAGGAGTGGGGAGAGAGGGAGATGCTCTGAGCCCAGACTGGGGGATGTTCAGCACTACAGCCCCCACAGCAGCACCTACAGCACCCACAGCACCCACAGCACCCATAGCAGCACCTATAGCACCTATAGCACCTGTAGCAGCACTTTGCTCAGCGCCTCCAGCAGGACCCCACCACCAGGGACCCCCAGCGCAGAGCCCTGCAGGGCGCCCGGCTGAGCCTCCCGCACCAGTCCTCAGCTGGCCGCATGAATCCTGAGCTTCCCCCCCCCACCCCAAGCTCTGGCTGCCCCCGGGCTACTTCCCAGGGCTCAGCTGATGTCTTCATTTCTTGCAACAAAGCGAAAACCATGCCCAGCGCTACCAGACGCAGGTCACGCTCCCCTCTCCCCCGTGGCTGCTCCTTCGAGCCTCATTTCCTAAGACAACGGAGGCGTGCGTGCGGCTGCCACCGAAGCCGGCGGAAGGCCCAAGGCGCCGGGGATAGGGAGCTGCTGCACGTCCTGCAGGGGCAGGACCCCAGCGAGCCCCACGGCGCAGGGACACAGCCTGTACGAGACATCTGAGCCTCTCCTCCTCCTCCAGCGGGCTCCCCGCGAGGCTCGGACCTGTGGGGACTGACTCATCCTAGAAGGATTCTGCAGCTCTGCTCGCCTTCCTCCTAGGGCCCTGGGATCGGGCTTTCCGTGGGGAAGGAGCTGTCACCCAGCTGGGCACTGCCAAACCCTGGGCTCTCCTTTTTTTGCCCTTGGTCCCCATCGCCCCAACACCTCCAGTCCCCAGGGGCTCCAGGTGGCCGGGGGTGCTGGGACCGGGAGGGCAGCGCTGCACCTCGAGGACTGGCTTCTACCAACGCCTGGGGGCAAAGCGACCAGCCCCGTCCTGCTCTAACCCTGCCGCGACTCGTGTCGGAGCATTCTGCACTCCAGGCGGAGGGGATCAGCCTGGATCCTGGTGCTGGTGGGTGGGGAGAGCAGCGTGGCCCTGAAAGTGATGGGAGCATCCCTGCTCCCATCCCTGCTCCCGTCCTCGCATGCTCGCATCAGGGCCAAGCCTGGGAGGAAACAAGCCCCAGCTGTGCCTCTTCGCAGCTACTGCAACCGGGCTCGTCCCCAAAAAGGGCCTGGGAGGAACAGCAGGAGGAACCTGCCCCATCCATCGCCCCAAGGCAAAATAAGCCCCGAGCACAACCCCGAGCCGGCTGCAGCACGGTCCCGCTGCACAACCCCGCTAACAGCCAGGGGAGCCCGTGCAGCCCTTTGGGGTCGGGGCCGCGGCCGTGCCCCGCGCCCGGCTGTGTTTACGTCCCCACGTCAGCCCCGCATCCGCGCCCCACATGTTTATGGATGCGTGCGTGTGGCTCCGTGTGTGTGGCGGGGCGTGGAGGGCTGTCTGCTCGCACCGGGCTCCTGGAGGACCTCTTGGAAGAGGAAAACAAGGCTGGAAGCCTGGCAGCTGTTCCCCGAGCCCAGCTCCAGCGCCGTTTCCAGCCAGCCAGCGACCGCAGGGCTGATGACCGAGCACAGCCACTTCCCTTCGGGCCCTCTGAATCGCTCCGTCAGATATTCTGAAACAAAGGGAATTCAGGAATACGCCGATCGCAATTAATAAGTCACGGGAGCAACAAAAGGCGGGCGGCTCCCCTGGGAAACGTCCCCGTCGGAGATGGGGCTCAGCAGGGACGCAGCGAGAGTTTGGGTGGGCATTGGCAGCGCCGCCGCGCCCAGGAGGGGTCTGGGTGGGTGCCAGCGCGGCCGCAGGCCGGCCATGGCCGTGCTGCATTTCTCATGGAAACTTGCGTAGGAACTTGCCAGCTCCCAGGATTTTTCCCTTGTCTTTGCCCAGATTGTCTCCAAGCATCCCTGATTCCCTCCAGCTGCCTGGATGTGGGAGCTCATGGGGAGGAGGGCTGCAGGCGGTGGCTGGAGCGTCGCCGGGAGCTGGTGACGAAGCCAGGCTGGTGGCACGGGGACAGCACGGTGCCACCGCGGTGTGCGTCTGAGCTGGGCGGGGGCAAGTTGAATGGTGCTGGGGGGCTTGGAGCTGGAGCTGGCAGGGCACGGGGACCCATCCCGGGCCGTGTCACCAACACCCTGACCCAGACGGAGCGAGCACAGCCCAAGCAGATGCAACCTGCCAAAACGGTGGAAGAGCTGGGAATGGCTCCCCGGGAACGGCATCCTCGGTGCCGCCACCGTCCTGCCGGGTTTGCAGCCCCGCTCGCAGGGCCCGGCGCACAGCCCCGAGCTCAGGCAGCACCAGGCTCCGCTGGGCTGGATCCCTCTGGAGGCAGAAGGGATTTTTGGCTTCCTTACAGCGGTGTCCGAGCTGCTGTGGGAAAGCAGCGAGCACCGCTCAGCACTGCGTGTGCTACAGGCAGTGTCACAAGGCTCGCAGGGAGCGAACCAAGGCACGTTGGGCTGAAAAACATCTTTTCATCACCACAGGGGAGGAAGGAGCCAGCTGGGCAGAAAGCACAGGCAGGGCAGTTCCCTAGAAATACTAGAATTTTTCTAAAAAATAACCTGAGGTAATAACTCTCCCCACCCAGCCCTCCCCAGCGGCAGGGTGGCTGCATTCATCCGAATCTTGTCTCCAAAATCCCCTCGCGCTCCGAGCGCAACCTTCGCGTTCGCTCGTGTTGGGGACGATGGACAGGGGTGTCCCACAGCACCCCGAGCGTGAGGCTGACGGCACACTGCCATAGGGCGAAGGCACTGCTGCTTCCCTTCCCGGGAGCTGGAGGGGAAGGAAACGCGGTCATCTGCAGCTCAACCCCGCTTCCGCCACTCCGAAGCCGAATCCAAAGCCTGGGGCCGTGGGTGCTCGCCCCAGACCAGGAGCCGGCCGGTGCCCGCTGCGAGGACGGCCCAGGTGACGCGTGGCTGCCCCAGTATCGCCCCACAGACCTCGAGCAACGTGCTGAGCTGGCACACGCAGCTTCCCTGCCTGCAGCCCAGGATCTGGGGCTAAGCACGAAGCTCAGCCCCAAACCGTGTTTGCTTCTCCCCCCCGGGGTGAGCCGGGCCGAGGGGGCTGCTCGGAGCTGCCCAAACCGAGGGGATGGGAAGGGCAAAGCAACTCTGACCCCGCACAGGAGAGCACTGGGGAGCTGAGCTGCCTGGGCACAGAAGGGGAAATCCTGCATCCTCCTCCCCTTCGCACAGCCCCGGCTGCGGTTAGGGGCGAACCGTCTCGCCAGAACGCCCGAGGGCACGGTGCTGCCAGCGTCCCGGGGAAAGCACCCATCCGTGAGCGTGTCCCCGCAGCGCAGCCATTTCCATATTCCCCTTCCCTCTCCCCAGGTGGGTCCCAGAGGAGCTTCCCACCGGGATTGTCTCGCCTTTCTCAGGAATCGCCTCACACCCAGAGGGCACGCGGGTTCCTTTTAACCCAAAAGGGACGCTGCCGAGGCTCGCTCCCTTCCTCCCGGCCCACCTGGATGCGACGGTGCCTCGCAAAGAGCTGCGTCTGCGTGGCAGAACGCTGCGAATTCTGGTGGCAATAGCCACCAAAACCAGCGGCAGAGAGCCCAAACCTGGTCGGGCCAGCCGGTCTCTGACGCCCCTCCAAACCGGGCTTTGCTCTGACCCTGTCCCCTGGACGATGCCCACACTGCAGGGTTTGTGGGGATCAGCTCTTTGTCCCTCCAGAGGCTGCAGGAATCCTGAAGGCAGCAAATTTCTCCTCCTTGTTGCACCAGCAAGTGGTGGCTAAACCTTTTTTTTTTTTTTTTTTTTAAGATCAAAGGAGCGCAGGAACTGCCAGACCAGCCCTACAGCCCATGCAGCCATCGGGCACTAACCAGCACCAGATGCTCCAGAGGAAGGTGCAAAGCCCCCGTGCTGCCCAGAGGGAAGACGAGAGGCCCGTGCAGCGCTTCTCAGCACCCCCTACAGGGGCACGGGAACGAGCCCCTGGTTTGCTGGTCCCAAAGATCCGTGTGGGAGTTCGCAGCAGCTCACTCAAGGACCGATGTTAGCAGGGAAAAGTCCCTCTGCAGACAACGGGGAGGCAGAGATGGTTTCCTCTGGAGTGACTCAGAAGGGGCTCTGCTCTGAATCACCCTGGCAAGGAGCTGAGCTGACCAAACTGGGAGTTTAGGGATGCTGGGCTTCAGCTGGACCCCTGCAGCATCTCAAATGAGGGCACAATTTCCATCAGAAAGGGTTCCAGCACTCCAGGGACAGCCTGACAGTGATGGGAGAAGAGGGAATGGTTTTAAAGTAAAAGAGGGGAGATTTGGGTCAGATGTGAGGGGGAAATTCTTTACCCAGAGGCGGTGAGGCCCTGGCCCAGGCTGCCCCGAGCAGCTGTGGGTGCCCCATCCCTGGGGGTGCTCAGGGCCAGGCTGGGTGGGCCCTGGGCAGCCTGATGTGGGGGTGGCAGCCAGCCCACGGCAGGGGTTGGGGCTGGAGGGGCTGTGAGGTCCCTTCCAGCCCAAGCCGTGCTGTGATTCTTGAATCTAGGACTCTACTATCCTAGGATTCTGGGATTCTAGGGTGTTAGGATCCTATGACCTAACTCACGCCTCCCTCGGATGCCAAATGCCACCCCAGCACCCAGCTGAGGTGCAGACCACAGTGCCCAATGAGGAGGGCAACCCCAGAGTCCCCTCCCCTCCCAGCGCCCTGCTTGGCGAGGCTCTCCAGCAGGACTCCAGCCCAGCAGAGGGAATTCCTGGTGGAGCGAACCTGGAGCAGAAACTCCAGATATGCATCTGACGACAGCACCTCAAGGGGCCGAGCGCTCCGCCGCACCACAGCGGTGTGACCTCGGGAGCGTCACTTCCAGCTCCAATTAAAGCTTCTCCCGCCCTGCAGTGGGAACCAAGACGCTCGGCCCCCTTCGCGAGGAGCCCTGCGGTCTGCAGACAACCCGCGTCCCAAGGGGCCGGCGAAACCGCCGTCGGAAACGCCGCTCGCAAGCCGGCAAAAATCCCACGCCCGCACACGTGTCCTGCGGGACACGGGGACCCCCGGCACCCCAAAAATCTGAGCGACCCCCCGGGCCCCCCATCACCGTGCTCCCGCTGTGATTATCGCAGCACTTGAGTCATGAGCAGCGCTGAGTGCTGCCTTTGTGCAGCGTGGAAGGGTGCCCGGGCTGAGATCTCTGACTCGCGCATCGGGCCCTCTTTCCTAACAGAGCTCCTCACACTGCAGGCTCTGTTGCTGGGCTATAGGGAATTTTTGTCCCGGGTTTCTTGACGTGAGCCTTTTCAGACAGAAAACCCTGACTCATGGAGCCGTGACGTTGAATATACTGCTGTGTAAGGCCTGACACAACTGGATACTTGGCTCTGCTCCGCTCCTGACGCGGCCAAGCAGAATATAGGCGGTTTTGGGGCCTGAATATTTCTCCTTGAAGTAAAAGGCAGAGGATGGAAGGCTTAGCAATGCCTTAGCAATGAGGGTCACTCAAATACAGACAGTGTCTCCCACTGGATAGTTAAATAAGCGAAATGAAAAACAAATGGTTTTCCCTTTTCCTTTGCAAATATGCTGATCCCCTTCCGGAGCGAGCAGCTGCCAATTTCACAGAAGAAAAATCTCTTGTAGCCAAGTACCTCGGCTCTTGCTCTCTCTCGAACAGCCTGGGAAAAAGCGAGCGGGCCAGCCAATCGCTGCCGTGCTGGAAGCCAGGCGGCGACGGTGCCGCGGAGCACGGTGCTTGCGTGCCGACACTGCTCCAGAGCAGGCAGGTCGGTGCCCAGCTGAGGTCCGATCCTTCTCCCACGGCCCCGGGGTGCCCCTCACCGTTCCCCCAGCCCCATCCTCCCGTGGGCTCCACGGAGAGCTGAAGGCAAACCCAGGCAGCACGTGGTGGTGGCGAGCTGCCTGCGCTGCTCCCACCGAAGCGGGGCCGCCAGAGCCCTCCCAAGCTCTCCCGAGTCCCAGCGCCGTGCCCTGCCCTTGGGGACATGCAGCTTCAGCTTCGTGGTTCGATAGCGGTGGTAAGAAAACATCACCGTGGACAAAACGCAACTGTCCCCCTTGGCAGCCCCCGGCCCGTGTGCCACCTGCTCGGCGTGACATTCACGGGTCTGAGGCTGGCAAAGGCTTGGGCAGAGCCCAGCCAGCTCAAAATGCCGCTCTGTTTGCTGGAGACATCACGTTCCTGTGTTTTAGACAGTCTTACCCTCTGTTGCAGAAAAAAAAAAAAAAAAAAGATCTGTGTGTGATTCAGGGTCAATTTGCTGCACAAAGGACTTGGTTTCCTGTTATCAAGCCTAGACTTTCATCAGAATAAACATCCCCTGGCTGCACGTCCTGTGAAGAAACGCAGGCCGTATGAGGAGAACACACCATGCCGTGCCCACAAACGCAACCAGCACCCCAAACGTGCCCATGCCGCTCCCTGCTCCTGCAGGCAGGCGCTTCCCCAAAGCCCGGGCAGGCCTTGGGGCTTTCCTGTACGCATCAGCAAAGCAAAACTTCCTGGCAGATGCTTGGGGGTAGGTCTGGGTGGCAGACCCCCTCCCCAACATGCACTAGACACAGAGCCAAGCCCGACTGCCGATGGACAAGACAACGCCCAGAGTTTGGGCGCGGAGCCTCGAGCCCTTGCAGAACAACCCCGGCGAAGGGCACGGTGGTACCACTGCTGCACCGGGCAGACATCACCGAGACGGCGTTGAATCAGCGGATGTTTGACACCTGGAGCTTCTTAATTACTGCTTTTCCAGCCTACACACGACAGATCTCGCCGCCAGGTATTTAGGACACGTCACGAGAGGGCCGATGGGTTCCGTGCTGGAACAGTAGGGCTTTGATGCGCGGGGAAACGCCATACCAGCACGTCTGGCACACGGATACCCAGGGCGGTGTTTCCTATGGAAAACTCCTACGAGGCTCCGGAGTCTCAGTCTCTGTGCACAGGAAGGACGTACGCGCCAGCCTGCCTGAAATTAGCCCTGGGAGCTGGCTACGGAAAGCGTGCCAGCTCGGATGCAAATCCCTCGTCCTTCACCTCGTGATGACAACAAAAGCCAGATGCAATTTTACTCATCCATTGACAAAAAAAGACTTTGCCCAGCACCACACGTGGGTGGGATTCCATTGGGGTGACATGATGCTGCTGGCACGGAGATCTTGGCCCCCGAGAATGGCAGCCCTGTGGCACTCGGCTCTGGCAGCCACGAGCACATACTTTACCTGCTGACTAAAGAGGAAAAATGCAGAACGTCCAAAAATGAGAAGTCCCAGCCAAGATCCTGGCAGGGCAACCTCAAGGAACAGCTTTTCAGATAAAGGCTCATTATTAGGATTGGACTCGTGCAAAATACCAGCTGGTTCCTAATCTCCTTCACAACAAGGGCCGGCCCAGGTGTTTCAGGGGGACAACTTCAGAAATCCACGGGGGGAGGAAGGTGGCCTAGCTCATTTGGGCAGCAGTGGCCACACGACCACCGCAGGCAGAGGCCCCTCCGCACTCCACTGCGCTCAGCGTCAGATCCCTCAGCTCTCCCTTGTGTGAAAGTGCCTTTTCTCCTCCTCGTGCGTCACGTTTCATTTCTTCCTTCTGCCTCCTTCCAAAACCGAAAGTCAGCTGCGCCCATTTCCTAGAGCACGCGCGGTGGTGGAAATCCCAACCGAATCCTCGGCGTCCAGGTTACGGCCCAGCGCCTGCGCGGTCGCGGTGCCGGGGGCCAGGGCTGTTTTCTGGTTGAGGACGATGTGTTTAAGGATGTGGTCGAGACAACGGGGAGCGTTTTCCGTTTGACTTCGGTTTGACTTTCAGTTTGAAACTGAGATGCCTCTCTTCTCGAGAAACGCCATCCCAGAAAGAGGGAACGATTTTCAGAACCGCCGCCGACCCGCAGGTGCAAGGATCCCCACGTCAGCCCTTCCGAAAAGCGGTCACCGGAGAGGAGAAAGGCTTCCCCCTCCTCACCGAGCTTCTGCAAACCCCGCGAAACGCTCACTTTCCCCTCACCGAACCTTCCCGATATTCTGGGCTTCAGGGCCGCTCGTAGCTTTAATTGCTGTTTGCTCCTTCGGCAGATCAAAGGGAGGATGTCTGTGATTCTTTGTATTACTCACTGTTGTGCTAACACAGAGATCACGTCTTCATTTGTTTTGCTTTAAGAGGTAACAGTCTCCTTTCACTGCACGCACATAATTACTGTAAGCATTCGGGGGACTTGCCAAGTGATGCGCGGGGGGGAGGAGGAGAATCTTTGAAGAAAATTGTTCAAACGTAATTTAGTTCACTAATTGGCAAGGGACCGTTACTAACGAATCGCTCCTGTTTTATGTCAGTGGTGAATCAGGTTGGCGATGTGTAACGCGAAGTCGGTTAACGAGTGTTAACTAGAAATGTGCCTGAAATGCCAGAAAAAGGGTTTTTACCTTTAGCTGGCCAAGCAGAGTCACTAATAAGTAAAAGGAGATGTGTAAGTGCCTTAGATGATTCCAATCTGCAGTGGAAAGGCTTTTCTTAGAAATCTGATGGTAACCACAAGCTTGTGGGAAAGAAAAATCAGACGCTTACTGCGGCAGTTCATCACAAGTTGGTTTATTTCTAACCAAGCCTGAAATGAAAACGACTGAAAGTCGTTACCGTAAAATAGCTGATCAGGAGCCAACGTGCACCGAGACGGCCAGCCTCTGGCCACGGCTGCAGCGGGACATCACATGCAGCTGAGCTGGGGATTTACTCGGTGGCGTGAGCGCTGATCGCTAACGCCAGGCAGCTTCCTCCACTTTCACTGTGGGGCAGGAGACCGTGCACTTTGCAGTGTGCACAACGCGAGCCGACAGGCTTACCTGCTGGGGAGCCTGGAGCGCAGATGTGTTTGTCCTTCTCCCGTAGCACAACAGGGTAACAGGGCTCTGGGGGCAGGCAGGAGCCGAAGAAATACAGACCCGCGGCCTCCAGGAGCACCAGGGCAGAGCCTTCAGGTCAAGGCAGGGCCTGGGCTGCGAAGAACGCAGGCCGCCCATGGATGTGCAGGCATGAGAGCAAATATCATTACAAAACCTGGGCAGAAGGAAGCGCTCAGGTTTGCTCTGGCATGTGAACAAACTGGCTTATTGGGCCGCAGGTGCAAAAGTGAGAACACAGGGCTGAAAGCGAGGATAAAACGGAGAACTCTGGCGCTTCGTGAAACAGGCACCGGGCCACGAAAGCTGCCAGCTGCTGCTGCAGGCTCAGGGACAGCCGGCGGTCCGTCCGCCCCGGGTGGGTAGGGCCAGCTGTGGTGTCAGCACTGCGCTGCAGGGCCCAGCAGCAACCTGCAGCAGGAGCGCAGCTGGACCTCTGGGGCGTGCAGTTCCCCCCGTCAGCCGGCTCCAGCCCCTTCAGGCAGCCGACCCCAGCGCTGCGCTGAGGCTCAGGCCCCTGCCACGCCACCCTCGCTGCGTCCCGTGGGGCTGAGCGACGCCACAGGGGAACACCTTGCACCCAAAGCCGCCGCTGCTCTCCGAGCCCCACCCTGAGCTGTATTTACTGCAGACCTGACGTGTCGGGGGTGCTGCCACAGCAGCACGCTCCTCTGTCATACCCCGGTGCTTTATTTCCCCGTCCCTGTCGGAGTTAAACACTTCACCCAACACTGTGTTGGGCAGAGGCTGTGCTAAACGCCCTTCTCCAGCGGTTCATTTCTCAGTATCTCTTTTGCTACGTGTACAAAGCAATGCAGAGGTTGTTCCCTGAACATCTTTTTAACGTGTTCAGGACTAATGAAGACCATTTGGCTCCACGCCACTAATAACCGTTAGGTTTTTGCACCACTCCAGTGGTGTCAGGCAGATGCTCCATGTGCCAGAAAACATAGCACCTTTGCTCCAAAGGCCATGGAAATTCTTTCTTTATTGCTGCTGCTCTCTTTACCTGGATTTGCCATCGCCAGGTACCTTTATGTAAGTGAAGTTCTAACTTTTGGTGCATTTCAGCACGATTTATATCGTGTAACTCAGCCCCTTGGTACACGGTGAGTTGCTGCTTTAGAAATAAGCTGATAATAGAGTCATAGCAACACTACTTGTAGAGTCAGAAAGAAAAAAATAACATTCAGCAGCAGCAGAAAATGTGTATAGATTACTTTATCTCTGCATTCAATACAGATAAAAACCCAACTCTGAAAAAAAATAATCTACGCTCCGGAAATAGTAGATAGGAAGAAGCACAATCTAATGAATCATGAGACTTGTTGTGTGCTGGCGCTGGTATCTCAGCGTCCCCCCTGAAATAGCGCTGCTCCCACTGACCGCATTTTGGCAAAGGACAGCCCAGCCACGGGGGAACCAACTCGGCCAGCGGGGGGTGTGCGCGCGGTGTGAGGTAGGGAGGCAAACAGAAAGAAACACACGGACACCTCTGGCGCAGAATCACCAGTGCTCAGCTTTAGAACATCAAACAAGGGCTGCCGGCGCGCAGCCACGACAGTTGTGGTGGGGTTTGCACCAGGCAAGCACCGTGCAGGAATGCAGGGGGCACGTGGAGAGTTAGACACAAGGAGAGAGTACAGGTCTTGGCTAGTCAGCAGACAACGTAAACTCACACCTTCCAAAATGCATCGTGTGGCAGAATAAACATCACTTCCTGCCTTCCAGAAGCAGCTTCTCTGGTTCACTGACCTTCCTTTTCTTCTTGGGTCCTATTACCTCTTCCTGGCTAAACGCAAGGTTCAGGCAGCTTATCTGTAAGAACCATCAGAAGCAGCGATCATTCTCACGGTACAGGCTCCTGCTAGACAAGTCAAGAAACACGACTTCCAAACCTGCAGCGTGTTCTCCTGGATCCTCTGGGGCTTGTTTAGTGTGGTCTTGTTCTCCAGTACAAGCCATTAGGCAAGGAAACAAAAGTGGAACACTCACTGGAACTGAGACTCTACGGTTTGTAAAAGCCCCACAGCCAAAAGAAAATAAAAGGAGCAAGGAGATCTCTGAGAAATACAACAGCTGATGGGGGCAGAAGCCTGCTCCACCACCACTGGACAATCATAACTGTGTGTAACAGGAGAGGGGCACACAGGCCAAACTTACAGGCGCTGGGAACAGCCCTTCAGCACCAGACACAGCACCTCTGTTTGCACAGCAACTTCAGCGTGAGCTGGTCGATCTCAGAGTTCAAATCTACTTGTGAGCTGGTGAAAAATAATGAAGCAAAGCAAGATTTCTTTCAAGAGGCTAAACTTTCCTCTAGGCCAACACAAGCCTCCCTCAGAAATACCCAGAGGTCAAAAGGTTAAGAAGCACTAGTCAATATATGTCAGCACACAAACGGGTCAATGGCACAGGCAACTCAGACAGACCACAGAGATGAGCAGCCAGAACGACAGCTGACGAGTTGGCTCTGCCATTTAGGAGACAAACTCACTTATTCGTTTTATCACAGGACACATCTGCATTTCTGAAACAACAACGTGGAGCTGCAGAGAGCAGCATGTGCTGCTGCCCACCCAGAAGGGACGCAGCACGGCGTCTGGCAGCGCAACCTGTCTTGCTGCCAGTGGAACTGAAGGGACACACCAAGCACACTGCCTCAGCTTTGCCTCCAGAAGAAAATCCACAGGGATGAGAGCAAGGTGGATGGAGAGGGAACACAGTGCTGAACAAGCTGCTGCTTCAAAGTGAGAGTAGTTTCCTCCAGATTCACTACAAACCAAGAGGAATCCTGTGACTGAAGAGGGGGAACACAAGGAGTTAATAAAGAGCTATTCCAGAACACATCCTGGAGACAAGCACAAGGTCTCCAGATTACAAGATGTGGTCAGTACAGAATTCCCCACTCACGTCATCAGGGCTTTCTTTCTATCTGACCTTGGAATGAGGCTTTGGTAATCTCTGCTCAGCAATGGTTTTCCTGAAGTGTGAAATAGCTCCGCTTATGGATTAGCAGCCACCTCAGTTTGCCTCTCTGTCGTGTAACAAGTTGTTTTCCTTCCCCTCTTCCCTCCTCTTCACGATGAGCAACATGATATTGGCTAATAGCAGAAAGCACAACTTCCTTCCCATGAAAACAGAGAAAACCAGCGTCGGCCAAAGCGGGGCAGGCAGGTTCTCCTTCAGGCTGCACACTCAGTCTGACAAAACTTCCAAGGCTGCCCAAGGCGTATTTGCTTGAGGAAACGGTGACGAGCAGATCTCCGTGTCCCAGCTCCTGACCTGGCATCCAGCTGTGCCAGCTGGCACTCGAGGCACTTCCTTACTTTCCTCTCCCTGGCATCACTTTAACCTGTCTGCTCCGTTTTTGTGAAATAAAGGGCCCCGAGGGTGGAAACACAGCATCCAGACTCTCTGCAGTGCTAACACAGCTGCAAGTTCTGCACCCTGTCCTGCTGGCCACACAACAAAGTGAAGCACCGAGCCCTGCTCCCCAGGCCCCCGGTTACCTGAAGGAGGCAGCTCTCCCGTTTTAGCCCCAGCTGCACAGAGAGCACATCAGCTAGAGCCGGTGCTTTTATTTCCTCTGTCGAGGAATGGGTGCTCTGCAGCACAGGCAGGAGCTTCGTAGTTTTTTCCCCCTTTTTTATTTCTCCCAAATGTTCTGCATGGATGGGAGGCTTCTGAGGCAGGAGAACCAGCCACAGAGAGCAGCTGCAACTTTCTCTCTCTGAATGTTTTCCTTCCCTTTACCACAAGCAGAATTGCCACTTCACAGGAACCTGGAGATTAGGAGAGTAAAAACATTCGTGCAAGTCATCAAGTGCCCTAGACAAGCACTATTCATCTGCTGAATGAATAAGATGTCAAACGTGTGAGGTATTTCACTGCAGCCAACATGTCCTGTCCTGCTCCTGCCCTGCTGCAAGTTCTGCTGGAGCTCAGAGCCAGACCAGACCCCAAGTCCAACTTCCAGGTCCCTACCCTAACCAAACACTCAGGCTTCTTCCCCAGAAATGTGCTCTAAATGGGATTAAGTCAGACCCTACATGTGTTTATTTGACTTTGACCAGAAAGTAAACCTCTCAAACGGTGTGGTGTAAAGCAGGAAATCCCTCCCATTGGCAAAACATACAATCAAACCTCCAGAAGTTGATTAATTCTAATTTTTCCCATGCGCTGGGATGCCTGACCTAGAACAACTGATGGGAGAGCTCGAGCTGTACGAATGTTTTCTTTTTTGTCCTGCACAACCACTCCAGCTGCTCTGAGGTGTGGAGCCAGGTGCTAGGAAAGCACCCGGCCCTCGCATGCTCACCCTGCAATGGGTGACAGTAGGACGGGGGACAAGGCTGGATGGGGCACAAAGGCAGGACCAGAGCTGTGACCTCCTGACGCTCCGAGTGAGGCACAGCTCTGGGTCTAGGTGAACCATGAACATCTCCCCTGCTTTACAGCACTGCGCCGTGTGTGAAAATGTAATATTTTGCCACAGATTTTTTCTGTAAAATCACAGCTAACTTGTGAATCATGCAAGTGTTATTAATTTCTGGCAGAAAACTAGCAGGACAGCTGTGCGTTGTCTGGAGAAGATATCAGGCTAAAAATAGATTAGACTGAGATTAAAGCCTTCCCAAGGCAGACTGGTGGATGCAGCAGGACGAGCGGACCACGGCGGCGCTGCTATTCTTAGACAGACAAAACCAGGACCCGGCTTCGTGCTCTGCAATCCCCAGCGTCCCCACGTATTCCGGCCAAAAATTCCCAGCATAAATCGATGCAAATTTACAGCTCTCCTTGGCATGCGTTCTGCTTCCCAAGGCATCCTATGCAGAAAAGCTAGAACAGCACAGGAGCATTCAGCTGTGTCCCCTCTTTGTCCCCGGCCTGCCCCATGCTGAGGTTTGGCACTTTGTAAATTTTATGCCCTCAGAAGAGCTCCCTTTGTCAGGACACGGGCACGTTGCAGCTATCCTAACAAATTCAGGAGCACATGAATGTCAAAGGAAGCCCAGTTCCATCAAGCAAGCCAGAAGAATAAGGACTGGGATACAAGACTTAGCTGGTGAAACAAGGCAGAACAATCCTCCGCTGTCAGGGCAGCAAGCACTATCTGCAGGGCACATTTATCACCACCAGGAAACTTTAATCAGCGAGGACCAGCACCTGATGTACCCTGTGATTTCAGCCGCAGCTAGCATCAAGCTGGCAGCACAGCAAATCCTTGCAAAACTCAAGCTGGTGGCTCTTCAAACGCAGCCCCTAAGACCTGAGGCACCCTCAGCAAAGGGGCGTTTCTCTCTGGCTGAAGGCCACTGCGAAATCGGGGTTCACAAGGCACCCTGTGGTGCACGGTGGAGAAGACGACACAAAGGAAAACGTGGCAAGTTCCAGAGAGGCTGTGGAGTCTCCATCCATGGAGGTGCTCACGAGGAGGCTGGACAGTTTCCTGAGCAGCCTGCCCTGCGCGACCCTGCGCTGAGCACGCGGGCTGGTGACAGCGGTCGCCTCCTCTGCCACTCCGCGAAGGCGGCACTGAGGTCAAAGCTGGGCGCCAGGTTCACCGCTGATGTGCTATCAGTTTCCAGAAAAGCCAGTGCACTGACATCAGCAGAACTCCGTGCTGATTTTCATCGGTAGGAAGCGGAGGAGAATCGCGCTGGTTAGCGCGACAGCCAGCTTACGCAGGTGGAAGAATGAAAGAGGCTCACTGTGGCGCGGCTGTGGAAACTTGCCACGTTGTTGGCCCAGGAAGCCATGCCAAGATATCGCTGACTGCCACCAGTCCTCGCTTTTTCCATAGCTCACTGTTAAAATCTCTGTCATCCAACGCAATTTCCTTTTCGCGGACTGGAAACCTCACAGGCCTAGTCTGTGGCTCACGTTATCTTGCTGCGTTTCACGGACTAATGAACGGATTTTTCCAGACTGTGAAAAAAAAATGTTCAAAAATACCTGAGGAAACAAAAATGTACCAATCCCTCTCTGCGCAGCCTCTACCAGGGCCCTCAGCTGGACCGTGAGCTGAGTGCTGGGCAATCTGATGGCAGGACCAAACAGGGAGACTTCCCCCTGTGAGACCCGCAGCGCTGTAAGCCAGGAGGTGGAAAGCAAAGGGGACTCTTCCTGCCGCTGAGGGTACCTACGACCCAGCTTATTCCCCCACGGGGTACCAGACTTCATGCAGATTTCTCTAGAGGGTCTGGTTGGTAACGTGCGCCGGGACCATGCGTAAAGGCAGCCCACGCAGAGCCTCCACATCCTCCCGTGGCTGTCCTGGGGCAGCTGTCAGGGAACCTGAGGGCACATGAGTTACATCCTCCCCCATCTGTGGGGCAACGAGCCTCACCTCTGAATGAACAGATCACTAGGAAACTGTTTCCTAAGGACTAGACAGGAATAACTCACGCAAGGGACGAACGGCCCCAGATACAGCTGAGGATCTGATGTGAATGCAGAGGAGCCAGGAATTTCCTGACCTCCCTGCCCCACTCCTCCCAGAATGGCCTGAGCTAACAGGAAGGAGAGAGGCTAGCTCATCTCTGAATCTTTCCCTCTTCATTGTTTGGGTCTGTGTAGCCTCAGCTGGTTTGGAGGAGAAAATGTTCTGGGAACTTCTCATCAGATACAGTTTGCTTGATAGACAGCTAGAGATAAACCTTTCTTTTTTTTTCTTTACTGCAAAAGTTCAAGATAATGACATTGCCACAGAAAAATGCTTTCCTATTGCTCTGCAAATGGCAGACTTCACCCTTCAACTGCCTTCTGTCATGGCAATTGTAAAAGTGTTTGCCTGGGAAAAATCAGACAACAAAGGTCTTGATCTCCAGGCTGTTATGCTGCAACTGGATCCACTTGGGCTGACCTCCGCTTCCAGGCAGAAGCTGCATGCAGCTCTGAAGCAAAGGCACAAGGATCCGCACCAGGATGACCACGGCTCTGGGTGCCAAGGGGATGCTGACTGATCACGGTATGAAAGACCGCTCACGCTGCCCATTGCTGCCACAGCCCCTCAGAGAAAGAGGATGCAGCCAGGTGCCCGAGGTTTCTGCGTGGGGAGCAGCAGCTGGGCAGACAAGCCCCGCTCTGGGGTCTCCTCAAGTGGCACTGTTCGACAACATTCAGGCCACTGAATCCCCCCTGGACAGCCGACTTTCAGACAGCTCCACTCAGGAGAGCTGATCCACGCAGTGGGGGCATGCCTGCGCCAGGCAGTGACTCTGTCTGGTGGCACAAGCACAGCCGGCCCAGCAGCACGGGCAGTGCGTGGCCCTAGCTAATGAAGCCAAAAACCCAGGAGGCAGAACTGACTTGTGCTGCTCTGTGCTGATGCAGCCACACCACCTCCAGCTCTGGCACAGGCTCGGTCTGGGGCGATTCGGGCCTCTGTGCAGAGCAGGGAGGCTGTGCTGTAAGGACCACCCCAGAACTTCAGCCCACAGCTTGCTGATGGGAGATAAAAGCCTGCAGAGGCGTCCACACGGTCAGCTTTTACTCATCTGCTCCAGCTATTCCATTCCAAACTCATTCCACTGTAACATGTTTGCTTACATGAAGACAAAGCTGACAGAAATCAATTTGTAGGACAGGACCATGAAAGGATTCACAAGAGGATAAAGGAGCATGCTGAAGTCTTCAAAAAATTATCTTGGGTCCAGTGCAGGACCCCGTTCCCACCAGCAGACTTCCATAAACACAATCAACGGGCAGCAGTTCCCTGTTTTACACAACTCTTCAGATCACAACTCCTAGAATGCCAGTGGAAACCAGCAAGAGGCATAAAGATAGCACAGTGGGACGAGTCCTCAGCTGATGCAATCAGAAGAACTCTCCTGAAGTCAGCAGAGGTGGGCTAATTTACATGCTGGTGTCTAACTTCGGATGATTAAGTACAGAGATGCTTTGCTGGGAAAGGGCAATCTCTCATTTGATCCTAAGTGTCATCAATCATTAGATTGCAGATAACAAGCACGTTGAGGACATGTAAATTTTTCTCCAATCTGAAAAGCCCTCTGCCAGAGGCTCTCTGCGGCCATCGCTAAACACCAGTTATGGTTCCAACTGGAGAGAAAGAGTTTTTTCTCTTTTGGCAGCTCTGTCTCCTTTGCTTCTCCCATGTCGTATAGATAAAAATAAGCCTTTAATACTTCCATTCCTGGTTTTCCTGGAGAGCTATAGGTCAGGAAGATAATGGCCAATAAACTCCATTCCAGCAGCATAGTTCTTATTTTCGTAGTCAAGGAATAAAGCAGCTCACTCAGACAAACAGCAGCAACAGGCCAGGTCCACACCTCCACCAGCGCCTTGTGACCGTGTCAGATTTTTGAGCCCAGCACTTCCTGGATGTCAAATCCTTGTCCAGATACCAAATCTGAGGACACTCGGAGCTGTGTTAGCTACCTTTGAGGATCTCCCCCTCAGCACTTGAACGCTGACCCCCAGGTCCCCCAGGTGCTGCTCCGCAAGAGCTGGGCTGCTCACACCAGAAGGGTGAGGTCCCCTCCTGCCCGCCCTGCCCTCACCACCCAGCCTCGCTCCCCTGTGGCAGCACTGGTATGTGAGCAATTTCTGTGCGAGCCAGCTCAAGGGGCTCTGTGGGTGGAAACCTACCCCTTGTCATGCACTAGCAGTGCAAACCCAACGGCTCGCGCCTGCCAAAAAAAGGGAGACCCCCATGCTGCAGGCCAGGGGGTGCCCCGAGCCCCCTCACGCGCCAAACTGACCTCCAGGAGAAAGCAGTTCCCCCTGGAGGCCTTAGGGCTCCCCATGTCAGAGGGCTTCTCTGAGCACACCTGGCAGCTGGGAACTGCTATGAACCTGACCATAGTGCAGCGTGGGTAGCAACAAGATGTTTACAGTCACACCCCAACAAGACTCCTTCTTCCACCTTACCTGTATTTGACCCTGTTAGATAATACCTAACTCTGATTTCCCTAGCTTGTCCTCATTTTTAAAGACAAACTTCACTCAACAGTTTGGCTTCCTGATACAAGGGGAATACACAATGGTCATTTGTTTCACCCACTTCCCCCAGAAAAGGAGGGAAAGTCCCTCTCATATGGAAAATAGTGTCGAATTTTTATTAGCACTGGCTTTACTGTGATGATCTGCACTTTTTAAATAATGACGTGATTTTATTTTTCCCTAAACTGACTGAAATATTAGCCAACTTCTAAGGTATAATGTTTAAAACAAATAGCATCACAGAATAAATTAAAAAAAACCTGTCTGCCATGCAGAATTTACCAGGCAGAGGGCTTGGGATTTTTTTTTCTTGAAGTCTTTGGAAGCACACAATGGATAAAGTGACTTTTCCGTTTTTCAGTAACTAACACTGTTTCCACCACCTTCAGAAACTCTCACTATTGCTACTGTATTCTAATGAAATTCACATGCTACAAGAGAGAGAGGTGTCTGGTGCTCTGATTACGATCGTGACAGACCCAAAAGAATGCAAGAGCATGAATCAGTGGGACAACCATGAGTTACAAACAAAAAAGGCTCCTGTTTTCACAGAGACGACAGGGTAAACAATGATCAGAAGGAAACTGGAGGATGTGACAAAAAAATATGTGGTTAAAGTTTGAAAAATACCAGCCTAGGCACAGAAGTTCATTTCTAAGATCCAGAGTCAAGGCAAATACTTCAGAGATGCCTTTTGAATGACACGCTAAGTCGTCGTCTCCAGTTGCTGTCTGGGTTAGACACCCCAGGATTCTTTTCAACAGAAGCAGGGAAAATTTTAGTAGCAATTTCCTACCCTCGTTAACTTATCCTGTAAAGATTCAACTTCTGAATATTCAAGCCCACAACACTTTCTGCTAATTGGAATGGGAGGAGGTTCAAGTGGCAAGCCTAGTGGTGCGCAGAGATTTGCCCTGTCACTAAAAAAAACCTGCACCAGCCCATGGTTCGAGCTCTGATTCTGACTCAGGGTTTGAACTGGACAGTCTCAGGATGGAATTAATTTCACATAACTTTACATATCTAAAATTACATGTCTGGTCCATCCTACTTCTTTGCATTGCCCCAATAACCACGGAAAAAGAGACCAGCACCTCCAGGGGAAAAGTCTTCCTGTCGTAGAGGGGCAGCCAAAAAGAGATAGGATCCAAAAGTACCTGTGACTCACATGTAAAGATAGTCTGGAAGCAAGAAGGGAGAGGTTAGGACTAGCTTAGGCAACAGAGAAACACAGGGTGCTGATTTCAGAACCCTAAAACACACACAGGTAGAGCAGCCTGGCTGTGACACTGGGTCTGCATGTGTAGTTCACAGGTGTCACCCCCCAGAAGGGGACAAAAACTCTTGCACTGGATGTGTGAAATAAGCTGACCACAGAAAGCCTGTTCCTAAATGCCTCCAGATCATGCTCACCCCAGCGCCACTTTGCAGCCGTTACGAACTTGGTACTGCACAACAAATCCACAAAACTGTTAGAAGCTTGTGCCACCCCTGATGACACCACATTCCATGGCAATCAGCTCCACGCTGCCCGACATACCACAGAGCCACTGAAATTCACTCACCTGCTGAGATGCCCGGGAGGAACGCACCCTGCCCACCGCCTTCATTTCCACCTTCTCCTTCCCACCTACGATCCAAACACAACAGCATTAGCTCTCAAGTTTAAAAACTTACATTTAACTGAGAAAAATATATATCCAAAAGCACAGCTGAACCACTGCGGCACAGTTCCATGCCTGACCTGAAGGTGTGCAACCTTTGTTCTCAGGCAGTGCCAGAACTGGCAGCTCAATGCTGGAAACAGATTTCAGACTGGTGTCACCTGAACGTGCAGCACATTAACTCGCAACAGCTCCTACCCATGGAGCTGCCACTTCATTTTTTAACCTGGTTTCCTAGGAGAACAAGGCTTATGTCAGGATATACTGCGTGCAAGTGGCTGTGTTGGGCAGAAGCTTGTTTTCTGATCAATAACTCTTGAGCTCATTAGGCAGTTTTCATAAAATGTGATCGGGAGGGGTCCCAAAGTGCCTCAGAGCTTCATGAAAACAGGCAGTTGGTTGCAGGGGGAAGATCTGCTAACAGCCCCTCAGTGGAAAAGGTGGCAGCGTGAGCTCACTCCTGATTAGTCACCAGAGAATCTGCAGGAGGAAGAATTGAAAAGGTGACTTCACAGGCAGCCTAGCTTCTGTATTCCCCTGCCTGGGGATCCCAGGAATGCTATCTACCATTTTGTCACTAGATGGTATTGTTCCACAGGCTATATTTGAGAGCCTCAAAGGTCAAATGCAGCACGGTATATCACAAGCTAGGCTTACTGAAGTGCCAGAGAAGGTTTTTTTCACTTATGTTCATGGATGTTTTCACACATGAAAGTTGTTAGCAAGATCAAACTGTAAAAGGTAAAGGAAAATGTAGATAAGGAGAAATGTAGATAATGTAACTTGGTACTGTGAACTGTTCATTTCCTCCACATCTCAAAAAAAAACCTACTGAGATAAAGAGGTGGAAAGACATTGATAAAAATTGAAAGTTTCTGTTAACAAACAGGCATATGCAACAGAGCCTTTATTACAGTTCAGTCTGATCTGCTACAAAACGGAATCAGCCCGACAAACTGTTCATCCGTTTCGAAGCAGGTGAGACAATCTAAGCATTCTGCTAACATGCAGATGTGAGCACAAGCTCCTTCAGTGTTGAAACTGAGCCTCTACCTGTATCCTGAAGGCAAAAAGAGGATGCTTCAGTCCTCCAGCGTGGATGGGTATAATTTCTGTCCTTCCCATGCTCAATCGACTCTGCTCTGACAGGGAGAGGGTTGTTCTGGAATGCAAATAAACTTTTAACTTCACAGCACAAATTAAAAATTACCCCCAGGTGGTAAATCTATAACCTCAGCACTAACAGGGATGAGATTTTCAAAACTCCTCAGCATCCAGACATTCCTGCTCCCAAACCTGCAGGTCTTTCAGAAGAGAAATCCACTGAGAAAAGTCAGAAAATCCTGACCTAAATAGCTTCCTGCCTCCAGGCAGCAGCCGTGCTGGGGTTTGTTCCCTGGCACTCACCACCTAAAATGAAGTTGTCAAGTTCTGAGCTACTGGTGCAGGCTGCCCCTTCCCTTCTTTTGGAGAGAGGCACCACCAGAGGACCTAACTTCAAGTCTAACTTGCTGTCTAAGGAAATTATGAGTTCCCTGCGGAAGATGCCTCCTACATTAAGCACTGAGCAGGCCCCAGAGGAACGAGACACAATGCATGGCTTTAGCTGGCCAGAGGTAGTGAAGGAACCCCCCCAGCGGAACGTGGCTTAGGCCTGAGAAAGAAACACCACTGGAGATACAAAAGTCTGCAGCCTTCTCCACTCTGTGCACGTCTGTGTGCGTTGTGGCTCTCTGTACAGTCACTGCCCTCTTCTGGGAGAACACACTAGTCTCAGTCAGCCAGTGGACGTGCTCACATGAAATTCAAATTACACCTACGGATTTCCAGTCTCAGTGCTCGATCCCCCGTAGCAGTGCTGCCCTACGCATGATTTTTTTTTTTTTTAAGGGGAATTTTGAAAGATTAACTCCATTCCTCCAGTGAAAACCAAAGTTATTTCCATACCTTGGTGCTCCCCTCCTCTTCCTCTTCATCACAGTCTAGCCCCAGATGGGAGATCTCAGTAGGGCCATTCCTCTGGATCAGGTTGCTTTCAACTCTCCCCACTCTTTTGCCTTCCGTTGTTACTTTCACCTTCAGGGTGTGGAACCCAGTGGAGACTGACCCTACTTTCAGGTTGACAGGATCACCATCGAACAACAGGTCACCAGCGCTGCCATCTGCCTTGAAGCCAGGCGGCTGGTAGTCGTCAGGAGTCACTGCACAGGGAGAAAGAGCCCGGTGCTGTCAGAGAAACCAAATTCCATCTCTCCGTAATTTGGTCTCTAAAAGACAAGCATCGACCAGCCTCCAGAAACAATACCAGCCACTAAAAATATTCTGGTGGGGTTTTTTGTTTGTTTGTTTGTTTTTTGGAGGGAAGAAGGGAGAGAACGCAAAGGAAAAAAACGAACTGACCAAACGTTATGAGGTGGCTCAAAGCAAAAGTAAATTAGAATGCTGAGATGCCACTAACAAGCACAACTGCCTGGAGTAGAACCCAACAAACACGGGATGCTGTATCACTGTATCACTGTATCAGCTACGAGCCCTTTCTAAGCTCTATTGATTTTATGGGGCTCACGATTATCACAGAAACTGATGGAAAGGGATGCACCCCCAAGAACGCGCTGTTCTCCACCTACCGTCGTTGTAATAGAGGAGCCTCATGGTCAGGGTAATGTCATTGGGAAGTGGGCCAAGGTTTTGCATTAGCAGGTACAGCTTACGGATCAGGAGGCTGCTGGCCTGCTTCGTGTCCTCACCACACACCCCACTCACAATGTTCATCTTGTTGCTGCAGTGGAAAGAAGAACAACAGAGCTGTTTTCCTCAGTCATGAATATTCAAGATCCAATTCCAGCACCCACTGACTTGTCTCAAGCCACCAGCAACAAAGCTACAATGCCTTTATGCAATTTCCAGATAAACAGGGAAGTGAAACAGACTCCAGGGATGGGGTGGCATCAGAGAAAAAACAGCTCTAAACCAAGTGGCACGGCATTTACATTTGAAAAGACTCTGTAGCTGGGGCAATGGACCCCCATTACACAAATGTCATGACTCACTTGTTTGAGCATGATTAAAATGGATCAAAGGGCCATAAAACAAGTGCCTTTCACCTAAGCAATTCCAGGAATGAGAGGAATGAGGTGAGAATCCCATGTAAAGCTGATTCATCACAGCGGCTATTTTCAAGTCCATTTTGCAGTTTGAAGAGAAGTGAATTGCACGTTCTTGCTTCAATTTCATGTAAGAAAAACGAGCTCAGAGGCACATTTTTCAGAAGTGAGTAAGGGGCATTCCTCTCACCTTCAGCCATCCAAATGTCAGCTGGCTAGTCTAAGCAAGCAGTCTAGACCCAGATAAACGTGCCACAGTGGGACAAATTGCCCTTTGGAGGAGATTGTTTCTCTTGACTACAGAGGTAATGAGATGAGCAGCTCAGATCAGACAGCTAACTTTAGACCATTGAAGATAGACTGGATGAATCACTAAGTGACTAAGGAACCTAAACTTCCTTAACATTCAATGAGAAGGGGGCTGAAAAAAAAAAAAAAAAAAAAAAAAAAANCCATGGGAATAACATTGTGGCTGTGATGCAGGAATGTGCCAAAAGGTAGAAACCCAGGAGAGGAACCTCTCTGAAGGATCCATGGTGAGCAACTCCTCCAAAAACCAACCTGAAATAAGGCAGAGGTCATCTAGGAGAAAGGCTCCCTTCACCACTCAGATACAAGGCACAGACACATCCCTCGCAGAGTGATTAACTCCAGGTTTGCACAGTAAACCTTGCAGATATACAAAAGCAGTTTTGGGGCTGACAGCAGAGATGCCACACTACTCTGACCAGGGCCAGAACACCAGTTTACTCACGACTGCGGGTACAAGCATGACCCCACACCAGCAACGTCAGTCACTGAGGAAACAGAACGGAGCCACAGCGAAGGAACCTGATGCCACAAGCTCTGAGCCCTCAGCACAGTAATGAGATTTTGAAGGAGCTGATATAAACAGAACAGCAAGATTACTCAGCATCTTCTTGGCCAGTACTATGGACATCAGTGGATGCTGAGTTCCTACGGGAGACCGCTGTTATCCCTAGGAACAAGTGACTGACCTGAGAAAGGCTGACAAAAAATCAGGCTACTCAAGAACCACCTGTTACCTTTCACATCTCAGAGCTCCCCCCATTCCTTCACTTTAGCATGGACAACTGACAGCAGCTTCGAAGCAACATCAGAGGGTGCAGTCAGCAGGGCACTTCAGAATCAGACACAGTTCAGATTTGCCCACGTATGTCGAATTATTTGGATGTTTAGAGAAAGACTGGTAAGTGACAAACTACAGGAGAGCTCTGGAGGAGTTTCCTGAGGAGTGTAAGAGACAGCAGAGCCCTCCTGCTGCACAGGCAGGTTCCAAGGCCCAAAGATCCATCACTCACCAATGGCAAGCACTGAAGTGAACCAAAACTTGCTTTGGTCATAGTTAATGGCCTTCGACAACATTTAGTTGAAACTAAACAGGATTATGCCCTACTAAACACAGCTTTGAGATATCTAACAGGCAGAGAGTGCTGAGAAGATGCAAGAAGCTGCTGCTTCCTGCTGCAAGTTCTGCAGCATCGATGCAAGCATGGTCAGCAAAAGGCCTCCCAGGCCACCTCTCCAGCCTGCTCAAGCAGAACACACGCACACAGACACCCATGGATAAAAATACTGGGTGTGGGATCTTCATAGAAGGGATGAAACCTGGAAAAGCTTCATTTGCAAGCACAAGGCTCTGCTGTGAAACTGGAAGAACGCTGTTATATGAGTTGGGATGGAAGCAACCTCAACAGCTGTGTTGGTTTCTGCACTGCAGCGCTGACTAGGCGTGGGTTCTGTGAACTGCCTCTAATGCAGCTCTGGTGCACTGCGCTACGTAGCAGCAGTTCTACTCATCAGCTTGGATGAGCATCCTCAACTCTGATGATATTCACAGCTGCTTAGTGACTCAGCCGTGCTACAGTCATAAAGGGTAGCTTCTCCTTCAGGCTTCAGGAACGCCAAGCTGACACAGTGTAATTCTGAGAAACAATCCCGAAGCATTACCTGATGATGTCCATCTGGGGTGCCTCCTTTTTGTACTTGAACTTGAATTGATACAGCTCAGTCACAGTCTAGAGATTTAACAACAGCACGAAAAGAAGAAACAGGTCTCTTTCAGTAACAAGTGCAAAGATGTGTTCTGAACTTAACAGCGTGCTGTCCCAACCCTGCCAGAGCACAGCATTAACTTCACAACGTGGCTACAGCTTTAACTCCAGGACTGCTTGCACGGGCTTTGGCAAGTTTCCTCAACAACCAGAACTCACTAAGCACTGCAAGAATCACCAAAAAAAATGCCAGCTTCCTGCCTCCTACCTTCCACTTCCTCTGTGGGCCCAACTGCCCAGCCCAAACCTCCGGCGAGACACCAGGGCCTGCCAACCATCCCCACAGGCAGGCGTCCTGCCCTACTAGAAGGAAAACTGTCAGGCTTCACGGGGGATGCAGGGTCACAAGGAAGCCTGGCCTGGAGTTCTGTACAGAGGCAAGGACGTGTAGGACTGTTCCTACTAGGAAATAAAAACCATAGTGCACAGGCAAAGGATTCTGAATGTCACTGGTCTCAGAGTTCTCTGAGGAGATTAAAAAAAAAAAAAAAAAAACAACCTAGATGATTTTCCATTTAAAAGAAAAGATTTGCCATGATTTTAGATAAGAAGATAATTAGGAAGAACAAACTACTTCAGCACAAGAGAATCTACTGTAATCCAATCCCATGCCTATAACTCACTTTTTTCAGGGGCTGTGAGGTTGACTGGGAGGAGCCAGGCTGAGCTCTTATCTCCAGGCCTTCCTCAGAAACCCCAGCCTCCAGCCTTGTTAGGAGCTGACATCTTGCTACCTCCCCAGCTGCTGAGGTGCAGCACAGCAGAGCTGTGACAAGGTAAGGACATTCTGCAGCCATTCCCTGGGGGTCTGCGTGGATGCAGAACCTCCCTGACATACTGCACTGCCACGTCTGTCACCACAGATACAGCAGAGATGGCAACACACCAGAGAGCGCAGAAGGGACAAGCACACTCACTACGCAACGCACCCATCCTGGGCCTGAAGAGGTCCGTAACTTCTGTCCTAAACCTCTCTGCATGGAAAAACCCAGCTCCCTTTTCAACACTGCTTTTAAAAAGATAATAAAAGAATAATAGAATGAAAGAATGATTTTGAACTTCCCTCAGGGAAGAAAAACAAAATTGGGAACATGCCCATTAGCTGCCTGTTAACATCCCTGCCTGAGGCCCTCGATGGGCCCGCAGCCTGGTGCCCGGTGGGGGTGTTTGATCACAGTCCAGCTCACTGAGCTGTCATTCTTGAGTGAAGGCAGAAGCAGAGAAACCAGGTCACCAAGCAGCTATGTCAGGGTAGAATTTAAGCCTACAAGTCCATTCTGAATAAAAATCTACTCACCCATGCCTTCAGTTGCCTCAAAGATTAATTAAGACTCTTTCTTACCTCCGGTTCCTTGGGATTGGTGTAAATCTGTTGTAAGAAAGCACAGTGAGCGCATTCTCCCCTCAGTTAACATGAACCAGTGAAAAGTGACTACAAACAATGATATTTTCAAGTTACAGCAGAGATTGTACTATCTGTAACGTGGGATCGGGGAAAGGAATGGCCCAGCAACAGCCTTCCTCTATCAGCAGCCAACACTTACCACTTCAAAGCCAGGGAGAAGACACTCATCGGCCTGATTGTGGAGGAATGAGGCTGATTCCCATTCCAGCCCTCACAGGTAACTACTGCTGCCTGCGATTTAGATACCCAGAGCATGCACAGAATAGGTGCATAGCACAGCTGCTGCTGCTTTAAAAAGAGCAGGGCTAAAGGCTCCCAGGGTAGCTGCTAGTGCGTGGTTTCTGCAGTATCAGACTAATAAAGTGAACTCCTGTGCAGAAGGAAATAGAGAAGACACGGCAGCTTCCTTCTTCCAAGGATGGAGGGAAGAGTTTGCAGGGAGCAAGGACAGGAAGCACAGGGAAGTGCTCCTTGGACTTGAGGGATTAATGTCAGGCCTCAGAGCCTGACGCAGCCCAGAAGTTCATACTTGGCATGGTTAAGAAAGGCCACTGCTCTACTAAAAACCACTTCTGTTCTGACTTCCCTCAGAGGAGGCACAAATGGTTTGACACAACCGTGACTCCAGATCTCTGCCAAGCATGGTGGGGCAAGAAAAACACCTTGCATTCATTTACTTACTGCTAGGACAGCAACACGCAGCTAGAAGAGAGAAAACAGAACACAAAGTCAATGTCTAACCTTCATGGGCAAGGCCAAAATGAGAGATCAAAATCGAACTGCCTACACAGCAGGAAGGAGGAGGTACCTCCAGCACGCTGAGCACAAGTCTTTACACGGATTCCTCAGAGCACAGCATCAGCAACACCTAGTGGCCAGCTGGCTTGGCTTTACGAGCAGTTTCCCAAGAAGAACTGCACGCTCAGACATCTCTCTTGGGACTTTTTCTAAACAGATCTTCAGAGGCTGAGCCAATTTCAAACGCTTTTACAACAGCACCCATCCCTACCGAAGACTAATACTTGCTCGCTGACGTGAAACACACCAACGGTGTGCAGTTTATGCTGCAGCAAGAAACTAAGCTTGAAAACAACCCCAGAGCACCCACAAAGAATGGAGAATGCAAATGGGGAACACAGCCATGGGGGATCCCTTTCAGGCTGCAAACGCACCCGCCATGTACAGGCGTCTGGAGAGCAGCCATCAACGCTTGGGCTCAAGGAACAAAATCCCAAATCTCACATGTGTATTCTCTGGGCAGAGCCTTCCCCCCACCCCACAGTTGTCAATGTGTGTTGTGTGCATGCGAGAGCACTACTAAAATATAAAGCTGGAATGGAAGCATGGTTTTGTCAATATTTTATGAAAAAAAGTAAGAAATTTCATTAAAAAACAGGAAAGAACTTACATACTGCCTCTCCAAAGCATCAAAACAACCTTGAATCCTGCCAGGGAAAAATGTTTTAATACTAAGCAGCGATGTTTATCTCACGGTCTGTAAACACACTCAGCAGATACAGTTTAAAGTCCGAATTTTCTGGAATTAAGACAACACAGCTAGTAACATTGGGGTCTTGTCAAGTCCTTTTCAGGTCAGCATCAGAAAGGCCCCAACCTCCCTTCTGCATCTGTGCACTGTTTACACATCTAGCACTCAGCCTGCAGCCCGCTGGAATCCTGACAGGGACAAAGGCCCTGAGCCCTGAGGACTGGCTCAAAGGGGCTCTGCTCTGCCCCCCCAGGTTGACCCCAGTGGCTCTTTTCCCACTGACTGTGTACAGAGCTTGGCTGAAGCTTCAACCTGAACACAGCCTGACATGTCTGGTCTCGTAAACTTTTGCTATCTGATGCACAGCTTGCAGCTAAGGAGCTTCTCAAAGCAGTAAACACAACCTGAGGTAGAAGTGGTCAGATATTTACTCTCTGAGTCTTTGCAGCTGCGTATCTCCTCAGCACATCAAAGCTTGTTGGGAACATGCTAATTCTGAAACGCATTCGAAAGAACACACAAGACAGTTGTAAGGTGCTTGGACACACAACATCCAGGGGGAGAAAATATTGTAGGTACTAAAGAATAAGCTGCAAGAATCACGAGAAAAGTGAAACTGGAAAATGTTAGACAATGTCAGAATCGATCTCGTGATTTGCTTCACTCTCACTGCCTACCTACGCTGCCTGCGTGTGCTCTGGGGCCTGACCATGACCTCACTGAAGTCAACACTCCAACAGGCCTCGAGCTCACATGATATCCCTCAGCTAATTCTGTCCTGCTTACGCACAGGGCCAGGCACACGCAGAGAGGAGTTGTGCTGGCATATCCAGCCCAGCTGCTGGGCACAATATTTTCAAACTCAGGAAGAAGCAGAGCGCAAGGGGCAGATGTCTTGCTATTCAGCACAATCTTGTCTTAGTTTCACTGTTACTCACTTACCACTTGACTATCTGAAATGATCCCAGACAGCTTTTATCTTCGCGGAGAATTTTTAGACAGAGGTCTGCAAAACCAGATTTAGCACATAGTTACCATCTTATCACATCTATTGGGCAAACGCTGAAACCCCGCCAGTCGCCCTCCCTTTTTTGGAGAAAACACTTTATCCGGAGGTTCGGCCTGAGCGGAAGTGTTGGTTTTCCACTGAGTCTCAGGTGGGCTGACACAAGCTTATTGCTGCATTTTCAAATGTCAAAGGCTTTCCTCTGATGATCTGGGCTCTGCCACAAAAAGTGCTAGAATTATGGCTTAATTTCACGAAACCAACAGCTTCTGTTCTCTCCTGCCTCCCCTTCTCCATTCCCACCTCTTTCCAAACAACACCTCCACTTCTGCACTCAGCCTTCACCAACATCTCTATGAGATAAACGACTGCACACAGAATGGGATCCTATGTAAGTCTTGCGGCAATGTTCTTCCTTAAAGTTCTGTGGTCGGCTTGTTAGTTTTGACCAAGCACATGGGGCTGGTGAGCCAGCCAATTTTCAGAGAAAGAAACAAGGTAACAAAAACAATCCTGCTTTCTATCTAACAAAGAGTGCTGAAAATTGGAACCCGAGGGCTCAGAAATCCAAAGGAAAATAACACGCACCCATCAGAGCTGGTTTTTAAATGCCTACTGATTCCTAAGCTCCTGACTCTGAGACCTGACTCACAGGGCTGCCAGCACCCAGGAACAATCACAAACCAAAAGAAACACAAATAGGAAAGCCACGAGTTGCCAACAGCTCTAGGTTGCCTTCCGTGCTCTCAGTCTGATGCAGAAGCATTGGCTGCACCAAGAGTTGAGGAGGCCTGTTTGCTATCTTCCTAAACAAGCTAAATTCATACATACATGAGCAGCTGGAAGCTAACCTGTAGATTATTGCTAAAATACAGTGAGTATGAATAAGAGTGCAGCGCAACTCGGAGGGTTACCATCTAAATAGCGCGTTCCATAAGAACTCTCTGGGAACAGCCCTCTCAGGTATGTTATGCAGGAGACAGAGATGGCCAGGAGCCTTTTCACCAGCACCACAGACTGCTGCTCTGTAGCAATTTTGCTGGGGAACAACATTGATTCCTGAAAAAGAAGGGCAAAGGCAAAAAGAGAGCTGTTGTGAGGGCTGTATTTAGCAATTACTCTCAGTGGGCAGAAAGACAGGGCAGCTTAAAAGGTAATGCTAACATCTCCCTGGTCTCCCACTTACACAGAGAGGACTCCAACGTGAGCAGAATTCGATATGCCAAGGAGCGCTATCGATTGATCGATCCGGTGCCATTTGCTCAGACGCAGACTGCAGTGGTCACCACCCCCTCCTCCAGCACAGCTGAACATTCCCACTCCCTCCACTGCATCAATGCAGGCCTTCAGCGGACAGCCACCCCTCAAAAACTGAAGTGTGTTATCATCTTCTGCCAGCTCTGCTCTATAGAACAAATTGTGCCGGCCAGCAGAGGCCTGTACCGGTGTGGTATTTGCTTCTGTACCAAAGTTCACTGCCTGCCGCAGGTTTTTTTGAGGTCTGACAGCAGACCAAGCCTGTCAGCACTGTAGGCAGACCTCTGTTCCAGGGTGATTTTAACACAGAGATGTAAACAGTATGGCTAAGATTGGAGCTAATGTAAATACTAAACACTGCATGACGTAAACATGAAAAATCCCACTGGAAAGTATACTAAATTTAGTGCCTCTATTAGGCCATTGCTTTACTTCCTGCTAATAAAGCTCTGTGCACACCTAATGAGCCTTTGCTTATTTAGTCAAATATGTTAAAACCCCATGCTGCATCTTCCTGGACTCATTAAATTGGAAATAGCTGCTTTTTAATTCAACCAAGAACAACACAGCCAGCAGAAAGTGTTCCCAGCTCACCAGGTGCAGCCATGCCAGGCCCAAAACTGAGAGGTAAAATTGCCAGTAGCACCACACTTCAAGGTTTTTACCTCAGAGGACTTATTCTTCTGCCTGCTGTGTAAAAGCTGACAAGAGGCCATCACGTATTTCAAAGACCTGTCTTCCACTTGCAGTCAAAACCTGAAAAAAACAGACATGAGACACCTGGAAAATACACAATCATCTCACTTCTCATCCGCCCTGAAGTAAGAACCAGACTGTTCAGTCTTATCTAGGTCTAAAAGCTAATTGCCAGCTAAAGCAACGCGAACCACTATGGCACTGGCTGGCAGTCTGCAGAGTGAGAGAACTCCCACAGCTCCCTGGTAAACCATCAATAGTGCTTGAAATTCAGGGCCACGACTGTACCTGGTGTCAGCCACTGCCCTTTCAAATTGCATTTGTCATATTCCAACCCCAATGTTAATTCCTACAACCATTAAAAAGTGTGAAGGGGGAATGTGAAAGAACTGGAAGTCTGCCAACGGCAGCCAGGATTTTAGCAAGGGTAAGCAGGCAACACACTAACATCAATCTTGGCCAGAGTATAGGAACGATTCTTCTGGGACACCTTGAAAGAAAAAAAAAAAAAAAGAAAAGTCCACATTGTTTTAATGAAAGCAGGTCTTGTTAAACAAACCTGGAAAATCCTCTTTTTTTTTTTTTTTCTTTTAACAGGAATGGACAGCTGATTGATAAAGCAATAACGTGGACATTACATATTTTGCACTATTCAGCACCGACTGACGTCTTGATTAAAAACTTCCATTAGATGGAATTAGCATGGCACACATTAACAGGCTTGAAAAATGGCTCACAGAGAGCTCCCAACGTGCGGTTCTAACGGGAGACGTTAATGAGTAACGCCACAAACAGGTCCCCAGAGGAGCTCTTCCCTGTTACAGCCAGCCAATATTTCTATTAACAATTAAAATAATAACATAAACATGGTGGATTGATTTAACTCGTGAACCAACAGAGTGAGCAGAGGACTTTTACCAGAACAGCTGACCTATTCTTGTTGTGTGCCTGTACCTTTCAGCTTTTTCCACAGAACCTCCTTTCCACTTGTTGGCAGTCATTAAGACATGTTGAATGGAACATGTTGACAACTTTTGTGCTAAATTTAGCACCACATTTAGTAATGAGGGCAGATTACAGCTACAAAAGTATACTTCAACAAATACACACCTGCAAGATTTTTAGTATTTACATGTTAAATATTTTAGGATTTTTTTTTTTTAATCGTGTTTGTTTGACTAAATACTCTTTGCACAGGACTGGAATGCAATTAAAGCAAACAAAGGCATTACCTCAACATCAGGTTATTAGCTAAATAAAGGTGATTTAAGTGAGCCAGAGAGATAAGGAAATAAGTTTTCTACGACACAGTACACTTATAATTCATTTACACCCAAAGGAAATGTCAGCTAGACTGTGCTTATCTAATCTGATTGCTTCAGTACACGGTGTCCTTTAGGGCTTCAGAGATCGCACCTGGGCCAAAGCTGCTCTATTCCTGGACTGGGGGAGAAGAAAAAGGGTCCAACACACACCCAGGCCTCTGAGACCCCACCACTCACCCAGGCTGCTGCTGCTCGGTCCTGAGGCTGGGGAGCCCAACATGAGCAGGAACAGGCCCAGTCCCCACCCCCTCAGCCCAGCATCCCCTTGGATACCCCATCTCCTCAGATACCCCACTCCTCAGACACCCCATCCCCTCAGTTACCCCATCCCCTCAGATACCCCACTCCTTAGACACCCCATCCCCTCAGACACCCCACTCCTCAGTTACCCCATCCCCTCAGTTACCCCATCCCCTCAGATACCCCACTCCTCAGACACCCCATCACCTCAGTTACCCCATCCCCTCAGACACCCCACCCCTCAGAC
>VXAV01010371.1:38449-55184 GCA_013399715.1 Alectura lathami
GCACTGAAACCGCACTGAAGCGAGGGGCCGCAGCCCGTCAGTCACCTCCCTAGGGAAAGGGAGACAACTAGCGTGTATCCTGGCTCAGGATGAATGTTTTCTTCTCATCTCTACCCCATTACAATTTCCAAAGCCATTATTCCAAGCAATTCATTGAGGATCCTGGGGGAAGCACCCTCGCACAGGTCCCCCAGCTCTGGAAAAGTGAAAACAGCTCAGGCTGGTGGCAATGATACAGCCGGTAGAGCAAGAGGCCCTGCTTTCTGAGAACCCCTCTTCTTCCCGGCTGTTTTCTCATCTCTCCCCAAAGACCTTTGCCCTAGTTCAGTCAACAACAGCTGCTGAAGCACCTCCCTGGGGGAGGAGAAACGACCGAACTGGTTTTCGAGAACAACAACAGTAAAGGAAAACGTGATCCGCGCTGGTGGAAGGTGCCGGGGTGAGGAGCATGTTGACCGCGGCCCTGCGGCGGCCCAGCGCTACCTGCAAGCTGTGGCAGTCGGCTCGCTGCCTGCGTCAGGGCTGGGAGAGGCGCCAAGCGCGGAGCTACAGTGGATTCGCCATGAGCGGGCCGCAGGTCGCCAGCCAGGAGAGACCAGCGTTCAGGGATCGGGAAATGCCTGTTGAAAGGAGGGAAACCGAGGCACTCTTCCAAGAGCGGCCTGAGACTGGGAACCAGTATTTGGAAGACGTTTTGCTTCAGAGTTACCTGAAGGCACACCTGCCGCCCGAGGTCTGACTTGTGTTTGCGTTTCTGTGTGTGTACACACTGCGGTTCGGGCTGTAGGCGCTGTTTAAGGCTCTGAGTTGAACAGTTCTCTGCCTTCAGCGTTTAACTGGGGGGAATTTGCCAGCAGTGTTTAAAACTTGTTTTGTTTGTAGGGGTGAAAAGTACTCCCAGGGCGTAAGCAGAAATAGAAAAGGCCTAGTGGACTCGGCTGACTGGTTTGGGCTTTGTAAGAAGAGTGTTTGGGGACTGTCAGTGCATGCGATTGTTACCTGGTCACCCAGAGTAAGAAATTCCAGGGAAAGGGAAAAAACTGAGGTGCGTCTAAATTCTGCTGTGCACTTCCACTTCCCTCTCCCTGGGAAAGAGGGGTTTTTTTGGGAAATTCACTGCCAAAGTAACAGGGCTGTTCTCAGCCGTATGCTGAGGAGGATGCAAAGGCCCTTTGGGGTTTGCTTATTCTCAACAACAGTCGGTCGTTGGCTTTTCTGAGTTGATTTTCAGAGAGTGAAGGCCCTGCACATAGTTGCGGGGCTGCAGGGAGGAGGAGCAGGAGCAGCTTGCTCTCTGAGTTTCAGGCCTACAGGAACCCCCCCAGCTCATCTCACCGGCTGTTCTCTGCCGTCACCCCAGGGGCTACAGCTTGTCTCTCTTGTCAAGGACCAGATCTCGTGGAGGTGAGTGTGACCTCTGTGATTTATCCCAGCAGAAACAGGACCTGTAGTGCCACCGTGTGAGTGAAGGAGACCAATCCTGGCTGGCAGTGATGCTCTTCCTGCCGCTGCTTGGTGTCCAGGCCCACGAGGCCTTGCAGGCTTGGGATAGTAAGAGTGTTACATAAGTGCTGGGAGCCTGCCTTTGTCCCAGCCACGATGGAAGGCAGGAATGAGGCCTCCCTGAGCACCCCTGTGGCCTTCTTAAAGGAGGACAACCACAAAGATCTTGCTTCTAATCGACACTTGATTCTTCAGATCTCCTGAAGAATTAAAAGGCTCAGAGCCGCGTCCCCAAAGAGACAAAGTGGCTGCAACATCTGCCACGAAATCAGCAGATCTGCGTTACGTTTCTGAGCGTGGTCCCAGCGGGGCAGTGTTGCCTCACTGCTAGAAGGCAGCGCTCTGTGCTCTCTGCTTCATGCAGCACTGCCTTGCCCGCAGCCTGGGGTTGCTCCCGGTACTGATACCCTCCTGTCCTGGCGGGCAGCAGCAGCTGCAGCTTTGCGTGTTGCAGCGAAGCAGACACCGCGCTGGAGGTTGATTCCTGTTGTACCGTTCACCTGTGTTCAGCAGCGAACACAAAGATTTACCTGGAATGGAGCTGAGAATTTCTTTGTTTGAAGGTGATTTCTGGAGAACACAGAATAAAAGCACCCACTTTCGCTTCTGAGCACAGGTGTGGTGAGATATCGGTGGGCCTTTGATCCCTCTGTAAATAAATCCTGTAATATAAAGGATCACACGTTTGCCCTGTTAATGTGTTTTCACTCTGTTCAGCCCTGGGCCATCAAAGCACCCACAGCGCTGAACGAGACCACCCAGCAGCTGCTGCTGGTTGGTGGCTTCAGCCCCGAGCCTCACAGTGTGCAGGTGCCCCCCAGCATCCTGTTGTGCGGTTTCGGCTGCGGTGTGCTATGTGCAGCTGTCACACGTGCAGGAGCTCTGGTTTTGATCTTTCACCTTGGAGCTGGGCATCACGGTGGTTTGTAGGTGTGGCCAGGGCAAGAGCTGACAGCTGAGCAATCTGGTTTCTTGGAAGATGTGGATGTGGAGGTAGAGGGGACTGCTGCAGTGAGCTCCCTGTGGAGCGCTGATAGGAGACCTGTTTGGTAAGCTCGTGTTCTTCTGCCCAGAAAAACCTGTCAGCCAAAGAGTCCAAAGGTTCTTGTGCTTCAGGGATTAGTGAAATCTGTGTGCTTTGGACTCTTAGGCTGTGCCTCTGAAACATCCTTTAAATTGTTGTTAACACATGATAAGCCTTGGAGGCATATGCCCATCCCAGCTGAACTCCACCTGGAGCAGGAGGGCAGCACAAGCCGTACCAGTCTGTCAGGGCTCACGTGGGTTTTTGGCTTGCGCTGTGCTTGCTCAGGCCGAGCGTTTCACTGCTCACCTGAACGCACGACGTCTGTTCCGAGGATGGAGGCTGCCAGAGCACCGACTGGACGGTGTGCGCTGGGGCCAGCAGCACAAAATACTCCTCTGCTGAAAGTTAATCTTGTTCAGGTGCTTCTGTGGCCCCCGTAAGAGTTTTGGACGTATTTTTGCTAACCAGAGTCCAGCAGTGCCAGGGCTGGGTCTACCTGGCCTAGGTTTGCCATCTGTGAGCCAGGTTATTTAAGTCTAGGCGAGTTCAGTGGGCTTTGGCCACAGACAGTGAAGAGGAGCAAGCACCTGCAGAGAGCAATTCCTGTCACCTTAAAATAAGGATCTGAGGTAGCTGGAATGAGTCACTGCTCTGCAGGTGCTGGTTTCTCTCCATTAGCTGCGGACAGACTGCTCTGTGCAAGTCGGCCAAGCCTGGCCGAAACGAGGGCTCATGCATCCTTACCCAGGGAAGCAGAGAAGAATTTGAATACAGGCACACCCTGGGTGCGAGGCTGAGGCTCAGGTGACTGAGCCCTCTCTCTTTTCTAATCTGATAAAGTACTGAGCCCAGCGGAAGTTTTCCATTTTTGGCATCTTTTCCCCTGGCATTCTTTTCCAGCAGTAAATCACAGAGTGGCTGGGGATGGAAGGGACCTCTGGAGGTCATCTCATCCAGCCCCATTCTCATATGCAGCTGTGTGGCTCTCAGCCCTGATACAAAAGCTCTTCTGTCTTCTGTAAAATCCAGAGATGCTGCCAGAAGTCACTTGAAAAAACGGTTTTGAAAGGAAATGTGACAGCTGAGCCCAGCTGTGCCAGCAGAGGCTGAGACATGCTGTCCTGCTGCATTACAGAAGGCAATGAGCCAAGTGGCAGGAGATCATTAGCACCCAGAACAATATGGCCAGTCCTTTGCCTTTCCACTTAGGACTGAGCCTCCTTGCCTTCCAAGCAAGCACTGAAAGGCTCTTGTTGCTTCACAGGTACTGCAGGAGGTGAGCCAGGACCTGGAGAGGTTTGGAGACCGTCTGCTAACCGAGATCGAACCTCTGGGATGGGAATGCGAGCAGAATCCCCCCGTGTTCCGGCAGTACGATGCCTGGGGGCAGCGGGTGGATCAAATCGTCACATCATCAGCCTGGAAGAGGATGAAGGAGATTGCAGCAGAAGAGGGGCTGATTGCTGAGGCCTACGAGAGAAAGTACTCCAGCTGGAGGTAACTGGGGGAGAATGGAACGAGCTGGTGACGGACTGGTTCTTCTCAGCAGGGTACATTCAGCATCTGGTAGGACTGAACTTGTGTAATGGGTAACAGATGATGCATGGCCAGAAGCACACCTACTGCCGTACTGAGCAGCAGTGTCTGTCCGTTGTAATGTTCCACGTCGGCAGTGATAAGGTGTCACTAATGGCCTGCAGTAGATCATCGTATTCTTTGATGCCACTTTCCTCATTCTGGGGCCTGGCGCTTCCCTGTGCCGCTCCAGCTTTGCGTGCATTACTCGTGACACAGCCAGAGGTCTGGAATTCTACTTCACTGTGTTCCAGCCTCTGGAGGTAGACCTAGATTTTTATTGCTGAGAAGTGCACTTGATGTGCACCAGATGGCAAGCGATGCCTTCCATCCAGCCCCACACCAGCAGGCCCTCTGGGCCCGAGGAACTCTTCTGCTCCACTTCTGTCTTCCTGGTTGAGACTGCTTCTGCCCTCCTGGAGATGAGTGGTCTGACCCATTTGGGCTGCGCTTTTTCCCTCTCTTCCTAGCCAAGACGTTTTATCCTCCTGCTGTTGAACTGACGCAAACCCCGCTTGTTTTCCCTCTCTCTCTCTTTTCCAGCCGTGTGCACCAGGCTGTCAAAGTGTACTTGTTCGCAGCCGCCTCTGGAGGTTTCAGCTGTCCGCTGGCCATGACTGATGGAGCAGCCAAAGTCATTGAGGTACGAGCTGAGCTGCTCTCTGAGGGCACAGCCCACGTCCTGGCAGCGCTGGCCAAGGAGCTCTTCGGGTGTTGGCAGCACACAGCGTGCATGAACCTACTGGCGCTGGTGCTGCTCTGGAGGCTGGCTGTCCACCTCTCTAGTTCAGGGTGCATAGGGCTCCTGTTTGTAACACAAGGCTGCACTCTGAGCCCACACAGTGCATCCAAGTACAAGCCAGGTGGTTTCGCAGGCTGACAGCAGCACGGGCAGGCACCCTGCAGAGCAGGTCGTTCGGTGCCCCGGTATCCTGCTTGCAGACAATCCATTCTGAGCCTCCTGGGGGTGCTTGTAGGACAAACCGGTGTTAGTCAGGGCAACTGTCTGATTTTGTCCACTTCGGTATGATCTTCTTAGTCTCTTTTCCCTCCCCCAAACCAGTCACTAGGGATTCCTGCATCTCTGAAGAATGCTTTTGACCACCTGACAACCCGTGACCCCAAGCAGTTCTGGACCTCTGGCCAGTGGATGACCGAGCGCCGGGGGGGCTCTGATGTTGGTACGTGCACCGAGGTGGGAAACAAGCTCAGCAGCAGCCAGGTGTGTTAGCGAGGGCTAGGAAACAAAGTCATCTGCGTGCTCTGCGTGGCCTTTTGCCAACAAAAGCCCAGCTGTGGAGGAAAAGCTACAGAGCATTATTATAGGACTCCTGATTCCATGGCATCCTTTGTGGTACTTGCCTCCTCCAGAAACCAAGGCGCAGGATTATAAACCGCAGTACGTTCTGCTCACAGAGCAGTGCCGTTACCACTGCTAGACTGGGGCACTTGCTGGAGAGACCTGCAGCCAAACAGAACATTTTTCCTTTCCAGTACTTAGCTCTGGCTGCATTTCTTATCCAGTGTCAGTGGGAGAGATTAGCAGCTAATCCATATTCCAACTGGATAGCCAAAAGAGCTGCTGCTTAAACTGAAAATCAGCATGGATTGATACAGAAGTTCCTACAAAGCCAGCATCCTCTGCTCCTTTCCTGCAGCTGACGGCACAGAGACAGTGGCCAGAAAGCAGCCAGACGGCACCTACAGACTCTCCGGCTTCAAATGGTTTACATCAGCTGCTGACTCTGATATGGCGATAACTCTAGCCAGGGTGGCGGACGCTGAGGGGCGCGTAAAACAGGTCTGTTCTGTGGTGGGGTGCTGGAAGGAGCAGGGGAACTCTTCACTTCCCTTTTCCATTGTAATGAAGTCCTCTTTGTGTGCCTCTTTAATGGCCCCAGGGTTCCAGCGGACTGTCCCTGTTCTTCCTGAAGGTTCGAGATGAGGAGAAGCTGAACAAGATCCGAGTGCAAAGACTGAAAGACAAGCTGGGCACCCGGCAGATGGCGACAGCAGAGCTGTGGCTAGATGGAGCCAAAGCAGAGCTGGTACTCGAGGTTTCCCCATCCTCCTGGGCAGGGCAGACCACTGGTGGGGGTGTTGGCAGTGATACCAGCTGAAGAAATTCCTCTCCTCCACATCCATGACTTGCTGCTCATTCCACAGAATGCTTCCCCGACAGGACTGTGTGTGGGACAGAGCTGTGAAGAGCTCAGGAAAAATCCTGGGGGATAAGGAGAAAAAAAGAAAAAAGTAATTTGGTAATTTCCCTTATCCAGTTGCATTAGCCCAGCTGAGGGACAGCTCTGTGTGACATGCAGGTGGAATAAGCAGCCAGGGACCAGAACTGATCACGCTGCTCTCCAAAGCCACCTCTCTGATTATGCCCCAGACTTGGCTAAAATGGAACAGCTGTACTTTAAAACAAGGTGTCCCTGGTGCTGGAGGACGGGTGGGGGCAGGGTGGGTGGCCTATGGCTGTGGACACAGCTCTCACTAAGAGGGGGGTGCTTCAGCTTCCAAGGCTGCGCGAAAGGCTCGGGCCAACCGTTGTTCCCCGATGGTTTCAGATCTCTGCCGAAGGTCGTGGAGTGGCGTCCATCTCCAGCATGCTGAACATAACTCGGATCCACAATGTCATTGGTGCGGTGGCTTACATGAGAAGGTGAAAGCAGCATGGATCCCCTGAGCTGAAGGAGCAGCTTATGAGGACAAGGGGAGGTGGCAGTGCTCAGCAAGAGCAGGAGGGCTGCTGGTCTGACTCCTTTCCCTGGCTGTCTTCTCTAGGATGATCAGTCTGAGCAGGGAGTACGCCCTCAAGCGGGTTGTGTTCGGGAAGCTCCTCAAAGACCACCCCCTGCACATGCAGACGATAGCCCGGATGGAGGTAAGGCTTCGGGAGCCAAGCTCAGTCTGCTGGCCAGGAAGGAGGGCAGGGACACTCAGCTGCTCATGAGCACAGCCTGCCTCTGCCTGGAAGTCGGGTGCAGAGGGCTCCTCCTGCCACAGGGCAATGCATGCAGCAGGGGAATTGCTGTAGGCTAGTGGGATTTGATCTGATGATGGATCTAGCTTCTCTGCTGGATTCTAGGTTATCCGTCTGGCTGTGGGCTTTGAGAGGAATTTCACATGTAGGCAGCAGCTGACTGCAAAACCTCTCACAGCTTTGCCTCAGCACTGAGCTGCAGCAGCCCACTAAACCCACAGGACACAGCTGGCTTCCTCCCACTACCCAGACTTCAAAAGGAAGGCACGCAGTTCTCCTCCCATCCATCCAGGCACTGTTTCTTCTTTCAAGTGGTGTAACACCGATGCTTATCCTTGGGCTGCAAATATTTAAACCAGCATTTAAAACTCCTCCTGCAGGGTGGGGGAAGAGAGAAAGTGGTGTCACCCCAACAACTGCCAAGCGTAACTTACAGCATCCTCTCGCCTGTAGCTGTCTGTGGCCAGAACTCCACCTCTGAAAGAAAGGCCAGATGCTGTGTAGTCCCACAGCACATCGCGCATCGCACACAGGGGCTGCAAAGCTCCATATCGCAGTGCCTGGCAAATCACAGCATGCCAGGGAAGCGTGTTGGTCGGCGGGAGATCTGTCAAAGACCTTGCAGATCTGGTGCTCAGAGCCATAGTTTTGGGAGGGGGTTGGATTTTGCCCAGGTCCAAGTGCTGCGCATCCCTTCCAGACTCATGGCACCTCAGCAGGCCAGGCTGGAATCAGTCTGAGCCCAAGACCCACGCCAACAAAGCTCCCCACTTCTCTGCCCACAGGTGCAGGCACGAGGGGCCTTTTTTCTGCTCATGGAGATCGCCCGGCTGTTGGGACTTGCAGAAACCAACATGGCGAGTGAGCAAGAGCAGCACCTCCTCAGGCTGCTTGTACCAGTCAGCAAACTGTACACGGGGAAGCAGGTATGGGACGAGCGCTTTGCTCAGCCCAAAGTGGGGCTGCGTGGCACGTTAGCGACCACAGAGCTGGAAGGGGGCATGGGTGGCAATAGCACGGGGTGCTGGCAGTGACCTCCCTAGTGATGGAGGGAGATGCTCTGCGCTGAGGCGGGGGTTTGGAAGTGGGAGGCTTGTCCCCTTGCTCTCAGGAAGGGCCCAGCACGCCAGCTGCCTGGCCAGCAAGCCACAGGTCAGCCAGCTGGTGAGAGCAGACAGCAAGCACTCTGCGCGTGTGCCACAGAGGAATGCTGCTGGGGCTTTAGCAGAAACTCCCTGTGCTCCATGGCTAAGGTGGCACGCTGAGCCACAGGAAACATCTTCTGCTAGTTCCAAATAAACGGGAGAGAGGTAGCAGTGTTAACAGTGTCAGCCTTAACTTCAGGGGTCTGTCCCCCTCCTAACTGCCGTCGGCTGAAATACACCGAAGCGTACACACCCCAGGCAAGTAGGTTATAAAGGTTCTCCTGAAATGCAGGCACGTGCTGTGTGTACCAAGCAAAGCACAGGTTTACCCTTACCTGGAGAGGAGCACAGTGAGACACCCTCTGCCTGGAGCCTCTCCCCGGGTCTGGCTGCTGCTGCAGGTCCTCGCTCAGTGTTGCTCGTCATTGCCTCCCCTCCAGCAGTGAGCAACCTGCCCCAGCAGATCAGCGGGATGCTTCAGTCCCATCCCAGCAGGAACCGCTGCGTGGTTCCCAGCCGCTTGTTCCCGTTGTGCAGTGTGTGCTGTGTCAGCTCTCTGCCTTTTGCAGGCTACTGCTGTTGTTATTGAGGCCATGGAGTGTTTCGGAGGGCAAGGTTACATGGAGGACACGGGCTTGCCAGTCATAGTTCGTGATGCCCTGGTAAGGAAACAGCAGAAAAAGCTCCTTGTGCCTCACCTAGTCTCCCATCACCAGTGCTTCTTCCCACTTGGGATGAGGCAGGAAATCTTGGGAGATTTCCTCGATACCCTCTAGCTCTGCGCCCGGCCGTTGTTGCCTCGCATCCCCCTGTTTTACTGCAGTTGCCCCAGACAGCGTCTTCATGCTCTTGCACAGTCTCTTCTGCCACACAGGTGCTGACCATATGGGAAGGAACAACAAATATCCTATCACTTGACGTCCTGAGGTCCCTCACCAAGAGCCAAGGCCAGGCGATGGCTGTGTTCTTCTCCACGGTGCAGGTGAGCCCTCCTCCAAAGCCCCAGTGAGCCTGATGGGACGCTTTGGCAGAGTCCTGCTTGGTGTGAGTGCTGGCTGAGACTGGTAGGGAATATGACCAAGGGCAGAGCTTTGACGAGCATTCAGAAGGTGTTTCACAAATCTGTGCTTCAAATAGCTCTTGCAGTGTTTGTTTGGGGATCCTTGTGTGCTGCAAAGAAAAAAAAAATGTGGAAAATTTTATCCCTAAGTGAAAATTTGTGCATTCTCCGTGTTCTCCGTGACAGGTACCAACGTAAGTGTATTTTTAATGTGTAAGTCAGCTTCCTGAACCCAAAATAATTTAATGTTTTGTTTTGCTCCTTAATTGTAAAGACCCCATAAGACTGTGGGACATTAAACCTTCACTGGGGCTACAATGGCTTTCTGTTGTATTCCCAGTGAAAGGGTGGAAAGAGCCAAAGGAAATCCCGCTGCTGCCCCGTCAGATTTGCAGTGCTCTGCCTTTGCCTGCTCCCGCACCCCAGCTGTGTTCCGTACAGCCCGCCTCCCTGACCCCCGAGGTGGCTCCTTGCCGACCTCTCACACAACTTTTGTTTGTGGAAAAATACCGCAGACAAGCTGACCGCCAGACGAGGAAGCCACGTCTGCGGGCGAGGGGGACAGACGAGCGTGCCCGCTAATTGAACAGCCGGCTGCTCCAGCTGTTGGTAAAAAGCAGCTTGATCTGACGCTGCGGGTGATGGAGTGGAGAAGGAGAGGAGAGGGGGTAGGCTCGAAAATACCCTGGAAAGAAGCTGGCCTCCGTGACTGGTTTCAGTGTAGTAGAGCTTGGGTGGCACACGTAGCCTGGGCCCAGCAGAAACCTTCTGCTCCGTGCCTGCAGCAGCCAGGCGCCGCAGGGGCAGGCGGGAGGCTTTGTGCAGAGCGCCACGGCGGCGTCAGGCAGGGCCGTGCCGAGTGTCTCCACCACGGCCAGCCTTCTGCTCACAGGTGATAAACAGCCTCCTCCTGAGCTCCAGCTGTCCCAGTTCTCCCATCTCTGGGAGCCTGGCTCCTTTTGAAACGTCCTGCCCGTGCCCACCTGGGGAGGAAACCACTCAGCCCTCCATAAAGGGATTTTTGCTGTTCCAGCCCATTCCCTTTTTATCGATGCACACAAAACCAGTGCGATTCCTTGCACGTCTGTCCCTCAGGCTTCTCAGCTTGCAGAACCTGTGCCCAGTGACAGCAGCTCCTTCGGAGGAAGCAGCACCAGGACTTAGTACAGCACAGCTCTCTGTTCTCTGGAGGTCACCTTCCTCCCCTGGCCCCACTGGCACCCATTTTGTTTTCCCGCTGACAGTGGGATTCCTAACGCTGACGGCGCTGTTTTTGCAGACAAAAGCCGCTTGCTTTTGTCATCTGGGAGCAGAAACCCAGGCTGAAATTGCCGTCGGGAAAAGGGCAGGGCAGGGAACTTGTCCATCCTTGCACAGCATAATTAGGAGAAGCTGAATTTTAGGGTGCTTGATGCACAGGCAATTTCTCACAAAGCACCCTGTCCCTGGCTGCTCAGGCTGCGAGGTCACGGAGTTCCGGGAGGATGCTGCATGGGGGAGGCGTTTCCTGTGACACTAAAATTTTACTAGCTGGGTTTTGAGCCAGAGCGTTGGCTGTGCTTCAGAATTCAATTACAGGCACAAAAGTGGCTCTAAAATAGCACTGGGGGACTCGCTGATGATTGCATTCTCATCGTTTTGGATTAAATTCGGTCCCATCACCACACAGTTGCCCTCTGGCTGCCGGTGCTGCAGGCACCCTGCAGAGCTGGCAGTGAGCTGGCAGCAGCGGCCAGCCGGCGGGGCTGGAGCTCTGTGAGTAAAATGACGCTTTATATTCCTGGTCTGTGCCGCCCAGCTCTTCAACCCTCAGTCCCAAGGCAGCGCAGGATGCGTCTGTTTGCACCCTGGCACGTGGGGGGGAACAGGAGCCTGCCTGCGGCCCCTGTGCTCTGCCCGTGTGATGCTGGCTTCCCCCAAAGAAATATGTGTGTGCCTCTGGAGTCTTCGCTCCCTGCTGGCAGCAAGCCCCGAGCTGCTTTTGAAACATCTGATCAGCATTCTGCGGGTCTGGAGGGTTCTCAGGGCTCGATCTTGGCTCCAGGGCTCACCGCGTTGGTGACGGAGGTTTCGCGCTTGCTCGGCGCCTGCTGCGAGTGCTGTGCGCCGTCCTGCCTGCGGCACGGAGCAGCACCCCCGGGGGACTGTGGTCCTCCTGGACCAACAGCCGGAAGGCGTGGGGCAGCGGGTGGGCAGAAGGGGTTGTGCACAGAAGTGTGGCAGAAGACAGAGCCGCAGGCCGAGCCCTCCTGTGCCAGCGTTGTGTGTACTGCCAGGAGGAGCTGCACGATCACACCAGGAATTAATTCTGTGCTGCACGTAGAGGCTTTCGTTCATAAATAGCCTGCAAATGAGGCTGATTAGCAAAACGCACCTCCTGCCACCTGCCACCTCAACACGGACGTGTTCCTGCTTGCAGTTCTGTCCCAGCCGCACCGCAGCCACGCCAGAGCAGCAGCAGCTCGGCCCCGCGGGGTGCTGACACCCACCAGCAGAGAGCCAGGTCCCCAGGGCCTTTCCCACGGGGGTGGCTCGCAGCTCCTTTAAATCTGAATTTCCCTCTCTGGACACAGTGCCAGCGAAAATACCAGCGGGGGGGGCACGCACGATTAGAACCTGACACGGGCGCACAGCTAGAGCCGGGGATGCCTCCCGGTGCCCGTGCGCAGCTGGGAGGGCAGCACGGGAGCAGGCACCCGCTGGGCCTGGCTCACGGAGCTCTCCATGCTCGCGGCTCCGTCAGCCCCCTTCCCTCGCAGGAGGTACGGATGCTGTCATTTTTCCTGCGATTGTTTTCTCGGCAGAACAAACTGGAGCTGGCTTCGAGCGTTGCAGAACTGGCACCCGCCGTGGGGCGGATGCAGGCTGCCGTCGGCCGCCTGGCGCACTTTGTGCGGGGAACTGCTTCCCAGGGGGCAGCGAGCATGGAGCTGGCGGCCAGAGACTTCTCCTACTCCCTAGCACGGATCTATGCAGGTAGCGGGGCAGACGGAAACCGTGAGTGCGGGGCAGGGGAGGGCTACGGTCAGTCCTGTGCGTCCTGGCCTCATGCTGGGCCAGGAGCGGAGTTCTCGGGGAACCTCTGTCCCCGCCTCCTTTCAAAGCTCAGCTGGGGCAGCGCTGCTGCGAAGCAACAGCCTCCCGCTTCCCACAGCCTTTGCTGTTCCAGCCGAAGCCCAGGAGCATTTATGCACCGCATTCTCTCGCAGGAGCTCTTCTGCTTGAACATGCAGCTCGGCCTGACGCCTCCTCCGCAGACGTCTCCGCTGCTCGAAGGTAAGCAGGAGCACCGGGCCGCGCCCCTGGCTCTCACCGCCGTGCAGGTGACCCCTCGTGCAGTGCGGCAGGCTTTGCTCTGCCTCCCAGCGGCCTGGTGAGACCCAAACCCACCCCCTCGGTGGCGACGAGCCACGCTCTGGGTTGGTTCCCAGCAGCAGCGCTGCCTTGCCCATCGGGGGGAGCCTCCGGTCCACGCCGATGAGAAGGACCCAAACCGGGAGGACCTCGGGGTGCAGCCAGCGCTGTCTGTTTGCGTTCCCTGTGCAGGTGGTGCAACCAGGAGCTCTGCCCGGCAGCCACGGAGCTGGAGGACGGCAGCTACAGCGCCGAGGAGTCGCTGCTGGACAGCTCGCTGGTGTATGCCGGCAGCCCCGCCGGCAGGCTGTGACCCCGCGGAGGTAACGGGGTGCGGGGCTGCACCCGGGGCCAAAGCAGGCACCTCAGAGAGCCGCAGGGGGCGGGATGCTCCACCCAGGGCCCAGAGCCGACCCTTCTGGTCCAACCCCACAGCTGCACCTGGCTGCTGCGGACCGAAACCCGCTGCCCGTGCGCCGAGGTGGTTGGGCGGACGCAGCCGGTGAGGTTCGGGTGCTGAAGCGTTCTTACCGTGCTGGGGGTGAACGCTGAGTGACCATCAGCAGCAGCGGGGAATGACTCGGAGCAGGAGCTCCTCAGGTGCTCGCTGCTATTCGTGGTAAGGAAAAGCAACCAAAATCAAACTGAAAGTTATCTGGAGCTGATTAAATACAGAGAACCGCTGGCTGCGGCCTGTTCGCAGACTCGCTTTCCAGCTGCACGTGCTCTTCCACCCTGGCTGTTTCCTGCCTCGATGGCCCCTCCCTCCAACAAGCAGCCTCCGCGGGGGCTGTGGCTCTGGGCTCAGGGCTTCCAGCGCAACTGGCAGCTTGTTGGATGGAACCAAGCCTTGGTCCGCAGGAGTTTCCATTTTCCCCATCCTGCCTAGGCCAGGCTGGGCCACCTGCCTCGTCCCAGAGAAGCTTTGCTGTGCTTTAGGCCCAATCAGGGGCTTTGCCTCCGCGTGTGCTGTTTGGGTGCCGCATCCCTGCGAGCTCGTCCCCACAGCCAGCCAGGAGGGGCACCGAAAACATCCTCGGCCCGCGGCATTTCGAGCAGGGGGGAGGTCAGTTCGATTTCATGGCCCAGATGACATCAGCGCTGCACCAGTTGGTACCAAAATTAAAGAGAAATAACTTGCAACCTCCAGAAAGCTTATTCATTTCCTACGTGCGTCTCACGGTGATGCTGCGGTTTGTACAGACATAAATTCTGACGTAAGCTCGAGATTGAAATCCAGCAGCGCCCCGCCAAAGCAAACACCTGGGCAGGGACTGCGTGCTTCTCTTCGCACTCAGCGCATCAGCCTGCCTCTGCGGCGCTACCCTGGTCGCCACAGGCTTCATCAGAAAGTTGCTAATGACAGGAGAAAAACAACAGAACAAAGGCAGCTGGAGGAGGTAATGGCGGAGCAGGAAGGGAGCTGCTTGATGGCGCGTTTCGTGGGGGCCAGACCCACACCGAAGGGCTTTTCCCTGCCTCTGCCTGCTCCACGAGCGCTGAGGTGAGCGAGCGGTGCCCCGTTGTGAGCAGTCTGCACCACAGCAGTGGTTTGGGGCCAAAGGAGGAGGCCTGGCTCGTGCTGTGTGAGAGCGAGGAGAACGGGAAAGTGCGAGAACAACGCGGGGCCCCGGCCTGGCTGGTGGTGGAGGTCTGTGCCCACGGAGGGAGGCAGAGGGGCCTGGAGCAGTGGAGAGAAAAGGGGACGGGGTGAGCACAGGGACCGCTCTCGGGGCTGCTGCAAGGCGTCGGGGTGCTGTTCCCATCACCCACACCTGCTGCCGGGCGGGGATTTCACAGCTCCTCCTCCTGCGTGCTTTAAGTCTTTATTTGAACACCGAACGTTACTTTTTTCCCAGTATATAAGCTCTAATTTGCCTAAAAATAAAACCCACAAGTGGGAGCCCTGCAAATGCACTTCAGCCCTGCAAATGCACGCAAGGGGCTGTGAAGTTGTCACTCTGTAGGAAAAGGACAAATGCATCAAGCTCTGAACGCTCACTCCGAGGCTACAGCAGAGTAAGTGCCGTTACAAACAGAGAAGCTCTGGGGGCCGCGAGCAGCCCTCTGCTCTCACAGGCGTGCGCGGTTTAAAACATTTACTGAAGTCATGAGCCAAGACTTCAGGTGTCGTTTTAATACAAATTCCACCAAAAAAAAAAATACAGTTGATTACATCACCTGTGGCCACGGCAAGATAAAAATCATTTAATTCCAACGATGGGGAATCAGGTTCAAAAACCCAGTTGTGCGGAAGAGCACGGAAGCCGCGTGTTACGGCAGCACCGCTCTCCCTCCAGGCGGACGAAGAGCTGCAACAACAGCGAAGAGGGAAGGGCGTGGGGATGGCGGGGAATCGAGCCCTGCGCTGTGCTCGCTGCCCCCCGGCAGAGCCGCCAGGCGGGGACGGCTCCGCACCGCCACGGCCTCGCAGCACGGGGGGGCCGCAGGCTCCGGCTCCCTCCAGCGCAGCGCAGAGCTCGGGGGGTGCCCGGCGTTCCGAGGCTCCTGCTGCTGCGCTGCGGCAACGAGCTGCTGGGAGGGCACTTGGAAGTGACTCAAGTGTGAAGGGAGAGAAATAAAATTGAGTTCCGGGGCGTAATTGAAAACCCGCTGTTCCTCAGCGTGTTCTCAGTAGCGCAAGTCGTGATGTATGCTTTGTTGTACTCCTGGAGCTGTAAATACCAGCACCAGGATGCGCCGCTTTATTCGATTACACGAATACCTTGAGGCTAAAGCAGTCACGCGCGCAGCACCCCGTGGCTGGGACAGGCTGTCCCCAGCCACTCGCAGTTGCTCAAGGAGCTCCTCGGTCTCCTGGAGAGTTCGGGGCAGCTCCTCGCCCTCAACCGAGACACGCCGTAACCGACGGGTCGAGCTGGTGCAACAACCCTGCAGGCCTGGAAGCGAGGAGCACCGAACCCCGCTGCCGGGGCCTCCCGCAGCAGCTGAGGTTTGCACCTTCTGGGTAAAGACGGAAAGATTTGAGCCTGAGCGTGGCTTGTTCCCAAAGGGCCGCGGCCCCACCGGCAGCATCGGGAACAGGGCAGGAAGCGTGCCCGGGGCTCTGCTCCCCCCGCGCCGCGCTGCAGTGCCCACCCCGGGGGGATCCAGGCAATTTCCAAAGGCCGCTGACACCAGTGGGAGCTCCCAGCGACCCGGGCCATCAGCTGGGGACCGCGCTGAGGATGCTCAGCTAAGGGGGGCCGGAGCTCCAGGAGGGCCCGCAGCTCTCCAGCCTCCAGGAACACGGCTGCGGAGCCCGGCGGTGCACGCTGCGTCCCTCCCCGCGCTCCCGGACAGGACACCGAAGCGGTTGTGCTTCTGCGCTTAGAGCGAGGGGCTCTGCTGTTCCCTGCAAAGACACAAAGGGAACGAAAGCAAAAGGCGGCCGACCCCAGCCACAACCCCAGCACGAAGGACGGGCGAGAAAAATGAAAAATTAGAAAGTGAGTAAGCAAATGCTCCCATGCAAAATTCTAAACTTTATTCACTTTTATTTATATATTTAACAATTCTAAAGTATTTACTTCTCGCTTTGACAAAAATGAAAAATATAGGAGCACTTTACTCTCTTGAGGAGAGACGGGTTATATACAGCTATGGAGAGATACTGGTTCCTCCTTTACATACAAAGAAAAATAATATTAATAAAAAAGTGCTTCGTCGATCAAAAAAAGACTAAGAGCTGCAAGCATTTATTCACACTGTACATCACAGACCCCAGGAACCCGTATCGTAACCTCTTGGCACCTGTCAGGAACGGCAGAACCTCGGGCTTCTCACCCCATCCCCTCACCCCGCAGCACCCCAAAACCGGCCCCAGACCCGGCCCCGGGCAGGCGCTGGTACCAGGCCCCCCCCAGCCCGCGGCCAGCCCCCCGCGCACCCGCCGTGGCTGGGGGACCCCGGCTCAGGCCGCAGCAGCGCAACCCCTGGCAGAGGACGCAGCGCAGCCCGGCATCGCCCCCCATCAGACCGCTGGGTGCTCCGACGCTCGCTACGGACGCGGTGGCTGCGACGCTGCAGGGAAGGGATGTGCCCCTCTCCTGAGACTTGTTGGATTTTTTTTTTTTTTTTTTTTG
>VXAV01010371.1:57420-113330 GCA_013399715.1 Alectura lathami
CTCCGAGGCTGCTGGCCGCTGAAGCCACGCCACCAGCGCCCCTTCTCACCCCGCCACGGCCGCTCGCCCGCCCTCCGTGGCACCACCAGCCCCGCGCTGCCCGTCACCGCCGCAGCATCTGCAGCCCTTCCAGGGTCAGCGGCAACTTTCTGCACCAACGGATCTACCCTAGGACTGCTCGATCACACGCTGGCCTCCCCCAGAATGCAGACAACAAGGGAAAGACTCAAAAACAAGTGCACGACGGCTGCACTGGAAGGACAGCCTCTTCTGTTAGCCCTGAAGCGCGCTGTTACTGGGACACGCAGCCTGCGGCTGGTGTTAGCGGAACCCACACCGCAGCTCAAGCTACCGCAAGCCAAGCCCTGGACGCCCTGCTGTGGAGAGAGGAGCCTGGCTGTGCGCAGGGAGACGCCCAGCAGCCCGTGCGGTGATCTCCAGGCGAGTGAAAAACGGGGGAACGGGCTGAGTTAGTGTGGAGAGGTTACCAGAAAACGCAGGCAGACAACAGACAGAGGCTGCTGTAAATGCTCACCAGATCTGATCGACACCTTCAGTGTCCCTGCAAGGAGGGGAGAGAGAGCTCAGAGGGGAACCAGCAAAGGAAGCAAACAGTGGCGATGAAGGCAGCTGGGTATTCTGACCCTGCTCAGGCTGGAAACGTGGGTTTCAGCTCGTCTCCACCCCGGTAAGACGGCGAGCAGGCTTGCGCTGGTCGCTGGGTTGCCCAGAGCGTACACTGGGAAAACACCTGGGCACCTGTTGGTCACCACGGCAGCCCCTGCTGGTCCCCACCGCAAGGAACCAGAGCTTACGAGGAGTCGGCCTGTGCCAGGCGCTTGGCAGAGGAAGAGCAAAGGCACCGCAGGGAAATCTGCGAAGACCCCGAAGCCCTGAGGCGGTGGTGAGCTCGGCACAGCCTGCGCGTCCACCTGAAGCCGCAGGGCACGCATGGATCTGCGCGCACGGTGGGCGTGGAACTTGGAAAAACCTCCAAGCCGTTCACTTGGAACTCATCCTGCCCTGGTTCACCCAAACGCAGCGAAGCCCACAAAGGGCACAGGATGCCTACGGCGCTCTGCCACGCCGGAAAGCAGCGAAGCACCGAAACGTGCCAGCTGCCGATTGTTTCGATGACAGCTCTGTACTCATGTTCTCATGCCCAGAAGTCAGGAAGAGGGATTTTTTTGGAATATAAAACTAGGAATTTCAGACTTCCAGAACTCGAGCATGATCTCATCCCTGCTCTCTGCTCCTCAGCAAGCTCCCGCTGCCTGCATCGGCCACGGGAGCCCCTGTGACCACGATGCTTGGCAAAGGAAGACCAGACAACCTGCATCTCCCATCTGCCTACATTCAGTGCCCCGGGAACTAAACGAAGAGGGAAGGACGGCTAGGGAAGGGCAGGAGGCTCTCAGCCAGCCGCGGAACACGCTGCTGGTCAGCTATCTGCAGCACAACAAACCAGCGTTTTTCACATTATTCTTTTCACCCACTCAAAAAGCTGAAGGGCCAGCTGCCTCCAAACCCCGCTTGAGGAAAAGGCCGGGACCTGTTCGGTGTCACAGCAGCTGTCCAGCGCCCCCGGAGATCCCGCAGGAGCCTGCCACCCCCCCACCCAGGGACTCCCCGGCAGAACGAGCCCCTCCCCGGCCCGGAGGCGGACGGCACAGCCCAGGGGCAGCTACCTGCAGTGGTGCTTCCTGCTGGCGAGCCAGAAGGCGCTGTCGCAGCCGTAGCAGTGCGCGGCCAGGTGGTCCGGGAGCCACCGCGTCACCTGGGGGAGAGAGGACAGGTGGCTCAGGGGGAGGCTGGGGGCAGACCGACCTCCGGGCTGGCAAAGCCAAGGCGGAGCGCCGCGAGGAAAGCGCCCGTTCTATCTGGGAGCAGCAACTGAGCGTCCGCAGCGGTGACGGGGACGGAAGCCTCCCCCGGGTTCCCTCCGACAGACAGGCGAGGCCGCGAGGTCCAGCTCCCTGGCTTCTCCCTGAGCTCTGCCAGCCTCCAGGCCACCAGCGCCCGCCGCGAGGCTCCGGAGCTCAGCACGCTCCCACCGCTCCCTGCCGACGGCAGCGGGCTCAGGGCACGAGGCGAGACGTGAAGGAGAGCTCTCGAGAGGCGCGGCGCACGAGCAGAGGCTGCCGGGTAGTGCGGGTGACGAGCGTCCCCTCCTGCCAGAGGAAGGAGTGATTTACAGGGATTTAGTCTGTACCTCTGTGTCCTGTTTATCCACCTGCTCCCAGCTGGCTTCAGAGAAAATCTCTGTGCTGCAGCGAGACAAGCAGTTCTGATCCAGATTGCTTTCCGAGTCGGGTATAGAAGTCTGTTGGCAAACAAACACAGCTGAACAGAACCGTCCCATCGTCCTGCTTCCGCACACAGACAAACCGGCCGCCCGCGGGGCAGCGGGAGGGCAACCTCCTGCCGAGGCCGTGGCTGCGAGCACCAGAAGCTGCCGCCTCCCGCCGTGCCGGGCAGGACCCGATGCCACAAGCCGAAGCAGTTTGTGAGGGGTGAATTGCAAAAATAGAAAAAAAAAATTGATAAAGGAATCCAGCAGGTCAGGTTTTGGCCCTCTGATGACAGGACGATGCGAGGCAGAATGGATTTCAAATCTTTCCTCCTGGGTTAGCACAAAGCTCTGGCTCTGTGACCAAAAAGTTGCACTCTGAGGCTCCTGCCCTGCTGTCTGCAGACGTTCTGGGGAACTCAGGGTTTGAGCCACAGATATTCCATGCACAGTCTGTTTGCTTCCTTACTGGAGCCTGGCCCGGCAGAGCTGCAGCTTAACCGGATAAACAGAACTCTGCCAGCCTTGAACTACAGGACAACAACGAACTAAGAGTTCGTGCATCCTGTGCCTGAGCAACGGGCACCTCTGGGGCTGCAGGGAAGCCCTGGTGCCCCCAGGGCGAGGCAGAACCGGGAGGCAGCGATCAGATTCCCCCAGGTGACCTCTCCAGGGGACGCCCCAGCCCTGCGCCGCCGTTTGCAGACGCCCTCGCCAAGTGGGAGCGCAACAAAACGAAGCCAAAGCGTCCCGTCTCTGCACGGAACCCGAGCTTTCTCCAGCGACAGCAGCCACGCCAGCCTGCGGGGGGCTCCGCTGGATGCCCAAGAGCACTCCGCGCTGTCAGCTGCGGGTGCACACCAAGGAGGGCCGGAGTGTGTCTCAACCAACGCCCCGGGACTGCCCAGCACCTCTGCCACCTCTACACGGCGCTGAGCTAATACTCAGACTAAACACAAGTGTAGCAGAAGAGCAGGAGACTTCAAGGTGCTAACACTGCCCCTTCGGAAAAGCGCGTTTTGCGGCAGCCCACAGCGCTGCTCGGTGCCGAGCGGCCCCGCTGCTCCTCCTGTCGGCCCTCCAGCAGCCGCCCGAGGAGCGCACGGCTGTGGGCCAGCACAGCAGCCGCTGCTGCACCTTCCCTGCCCCGAGCACACAGAGCACCAAGAGCTCAGCGCTGCCCCTCCGCGCCCTCAGACAAACGTTCTCCCTGTGCGAAACCGGCAGTAAAACCGGTGGGCTTGGGGCTAAGGCCAACGCTGGCACCCGCTGGGCCCCGGGCCGCGCGGCGTGCTGTGCAACGCGCTTCTTGACGCAAAGCCCTCGGTCAGGCTGAAGCAGGGTGAAAATATCCCCCACCAGCAACGCCGTCTGCAAGCGCTCCCTTCAGTCCTTTGCCCCTTTCCAGAGCGGCCTTGACAGCCCTAAAAAACCCGGCGTGGCCGAAGCCCAGCACGGCGAGCCGCGGACAGGGAGAGCCACGCCTGTGCCCGCCCCCTGCCACCACCCCACTCACCACGTCGTCTCCGTAGTCGCCGTTGAGGCGCAGGGAGCTGTTCAGGAACTGGCTCTCCAGGCGGCTCTTCAGCTCCTGCACCTGCTTCTTCAAAGTCTCCACCTCCTGCTGGTGCCCAGTCTCTATCTGGCGCAGGCGCTGCTGGATGACGTCGGTGTAGACGGGCATCCCGTCGTCGTCCAGGTGGCTCCTGGCCGGCTGCTCGGGGCTACCGGCCGCCTGCTGCTTCCCGAGGTGACCCGACACCCACTTCTGGTGCAAGTTCCTCAGGTGGAGCTGAGCGGAGCTGCAGCTGGCGGCGGACAGCTGCCTGCTCAGGGAGGCCTTCGTCCTGCCCTCCTCCCCGTTCACGCAGTGCCCGTTGGCCGCGCGGTATTTCTGCGGGACGCCCAACGCCGCCGGCTTCTCCGCCGCCTTGTTCTCGGGCTCCAGCTCCCCGTTACACACCACCTCATCTTTACATTCACCTAAAGGCAAGGCACAAGGGGAAGGCATCGGGATGTGCACGCTGCTGCTGCCAGGAGTCCTGTGCGCTTTCGTGCCCGGTTTCTGGGGCTCCGCCGCGCTCTCCCCCTCCGGCCTGTTCTCCGCGGCTCGCGAGAGCTCGTCGGCGCCGTTGTCCGTCAGGTGGGGCCTGTGGCACGGCCCCTTGGGGACCAGCTCTTGCTTTGCTTCGCCCTCCGTTAAGGTTTCCGTGGAGCTTTCCATGTTGGGTGCCCATGCCTCGGGCGGGATTGTCGGAGGGAAGGGCGGGCCGGGCTGCGAGGGGCACTGCAGGCTCTCTGCTCCTCCCTCCAGCTTGCCAACGCCTTCCTCTGCGTTGTTCTGAGCGTCTCTGTTTAGCGGCCCCTCCAAGGGAGCAGCCTGCAGTCCTTTCACCTGAGGAAACTTCTGGATAGCGTTACCGAGACCGGCACGCTCCTCCTGCGCTCCCTTACGCTCCGGAGCACCTTGTGAAACCGGGTGCGGATTGCTCGCCGCAGTACCTCTGTCCGCCCCGGCCTTCTCGCAGACGTACCCATGCAGATTCTCAGTCCTCTTCTCCTTATCCAGGGCAACCTCAGCCCCTTTACCTGCCGCCTCCAGGCCACCCTTCGAGTGCTCCTCCAGGCCGACGTCGTCTTTAGTGGCCTCCTGCAGGATGTTCTCCATCTGCCCCTCCGCCACGCCGGCCGCAACAGAGAGCTCCGCTCCCAGCGGGGCCCTGCCCTGTTTACTGGGGGCATCTCCGCCGTCAAAGGGATCCTCGCCGGGGTTCCCCAGGCTGCTCAGCTCCAGGGAGCGCCGGTGCTCCTGCCACTTCTCGTTGAGGCTGGGGTCGCTGCTGCGGCGGTTGGCGGTAGGCACGCTGCTGTCACAGGCTGTCGTCAGGTTGTCGAAGGATCTCGTCTTTGGTAGCCTGGAAAGTAATAAGCAAGTTCAGCGTCAGGGAGTTTTATTTCTTTTTAATGTTATGCTCAGTTGCTATGGTCTAAAAGCTCCCCTTCACAGCCAGGACAGTAACAACCTGCCCACTAGTGGACTCTGAAGCGCTGACCAGGAGCACATCTGGAGCATCTGCAGGTCGAAGTTGCTTCAGTGCTTTTTTTTGTTTGTTTTCCCATTGGGAAGATAGGTTGAATCAGACTTCCAGCGCTCCCAGAACAGTCCCGTTACCACAGATGCTCGCAGTTGGTCACACCTCGTAACTAACATGTGCTCAGAGCCCCTTCACAGAACAGCAAAGGAAATTACGCAACGCAGAAAAAGGACTGAAATTCAAGATAGCTGTATCCCACAAGGAGAGGAGGAATCCAAAGCCATGCAATACGCAGAGCTCAGCTCTGCTTTCTGATCTCTGTGACTCAATGCATTTGTTACGCTACGACCTCTGAAACTTAACAGCTTTCAAATCTGAAAGGAGGAAAAACTGCTTTTGGTCAGCCAGCCCGACAGCCCCGCAAATAACCCTGAGAAAAAAAAAAACCCTCCCTCCCACAAGCATCCTCCTCCTTACATCCCACGAAGTTCCCTGTTGATCTTACTTTACAGGACAGGATTTCTGAGCTCCAGGCTCACCTGCCCAGAGGCTGATCTTCAGGGCTAGAGCCTGGCACAGGGTACGGGGCACAGGTGTCATCAGCAGGCGTCGAGGGGGAAGAGCAGGGCAGGTAAACAGCGCTCCAGAGCATTAAGTTACGCACGTGGCACACGGGGTACAGCACCTGGGAGAGGCAAACACACGCAGCTCTCACACCCACTCTAACAGCCACGTCAGGCCGAACAGCCCCGAACACGGCACAGTCCTGACGGTTACGTCTGTGGTACCTGACACTCTAAGAAACAAAAAGGCTTTAAATACTGACAGGGGCCTTCGCCTCCTAGCCGTGGTGCCCCTTGGCGGCAGACTGGCTGCTCACACGCCGTGCCTCCCACAGTGCCTCTCCTCTGAACGCCTCACGCACCCACAAGGAGGCGGAATATGGAGTTACAGTAGATGCGTTCCCAGCGCGGAGAAATGTCTGAGGTTGCATTTGACGTGCCTCAGATAGCAGCAGACCCGACACAAGGCTTGAAGCAGAGCATCCAGCGGTAAACGCCGCGGAGCAGAGCGGAGGAGTTCCCAGTGGAGCCCACGCTGCACTCGTGGTGACAGTGACACCACGATGCCCCGCAGCTACAGCCCGACTGCGTCCTTACGGCATGCCCTTTGGGGAACATCACACCTGAGAGCCCCCTGAGGGACGGGGACAAAAGGATACCTACGGATTCTGACTGGGAGGAGTAGAGCAGGTTTTTGAAGGCTTTGTTTGCTGCCCGCAGCAAAGACCAGACAGAGCAGGTCCGTTCCTGAGTGTGTTTTTCTCCTCTCTCCTTCGCATTGTTGCACAGGAATGTACCAAAGAGGCAAGAGTAGGTGTGCTGCACCAGTTTGACCTGCAGAGACCAACACGACGACAGTCAGAAGGCAGAAGGCAGCTTAATGTGAGAATGCTGAGAGAAGCAAGAGGCCTTTCACAGGGCAACACGCCTCCTTCCAAGGGCTGATACCCAAATACCCTGGAATTTTGTGTCTCCTTATGAACAAACCGCAAAAGCATGTAAGCACAGAGGCATCTTTTAAAACCATAACTAAAAACTCAATGAAAAAATATAAAGATTTGTTCATACTCAGGTTTGAAATCCCACTAATTCCAAACTCACAGACCTGGAGGACAGGCAAACAGCTTCCCACGGACCCAGCGTCAAGCACACGAACGGTCCCAGCGGCCCCCGGGCGCTCCCCACCTCGGGGCTCTCCCCTCCGGCAGGGAGAACACCGAGGGCATTGTGCTTCCTAGCTCACAGCTGAGCCAGAAGCTTGGTTGCGCGGCTGAGCTGGCAAGGGGCAACGCAAGCCCCCTGCCGACACGGCAGCGTGCCCCACACCTCTCAGTGGCTCAGACACCCCGTAAAGAAACCCCGCGGTGCTCCTCAGCACGTCAGCCCTGGTGCTGGTTTGGAAGCAGTCTGTAGCAGCAGTCCCTAGCCACAACTCACAAGGAATGCTTCGTTAAACTCGAAAGAGCAGGGGAACTGCCTCTGGAGCTGATGGACGCAGTCCAGCCACTGCAAGAACACCGGGCAGCGCTCGTTGAGGTCGTCCGAGTTCTCACCATGGCCGCAGCGATCGGCAAACTTGTGGCCAAAATCCAGCCACTCCGTCTCCACTAGCACCTGGAAACCCTGCAGAAACCAAAGCACAGAGGAGACGTCCCTTTATTTTCCTTTAGTCCAGTTTTCATGGCAGTCTGAGACTCGTGGGGATCACCCTGTGGCTGTGTCCGCACTCCTGACTCTCTGCAGCTGGAGCACTGAGGAGCCTCTGTGCCAAAGGCTCACAGGCTGTATTTACTCCTTGGTGTAACTGCACCTGCAGCCTGCCTGTTAACTCCTGCTAGCTTCAGTGCTTCTCCTAACGGAAAACCCTGCTCCTGCTTTTCACCCCGACTTCCCCGGGAAAGAACCCAAACCCCGCAGCTCCCCCACGCACCCGCAGCGGGCTCACAAACCTCTGTGGTCCTGTAGTAGGGGTCTAGCAGCAGTTTGGCCAGGGCCACGATCTGGGGGGTTCGGTCCCAGCCGTCGGAGCAGTGCACCAGGACGGGCCGCTGGTCTCGGTCCACGGCGTGGACCACGAGCAGCGCGGATTTCAGGAGCACCGATAAGTGCTGCAGCCACTTGGTGCTTTCCAGAGCTGACAGCCAGCTAGAAGAAAACCGAGGAGGACAATATCTTTAAAGTGCTTCCAGGTTTGGATCCCTGAGTTTGTCAAACCAAAGCATAGCCACTACTGGGTTTTGATAAGCTGTGACTGTCGTCCTGGAATAGCTTTTGTTTACATCTCGTTAAGGCTCTCCCAGAACTGGGAGAACGAAGCCATGCAGTGGATCCACCTGAGGCACTGCCAGGCACAGGGTTTGCTGCACGCAACAAGAAACGTGTGCCCAGACAAGGTGACCCCCAGCAGCAGGGCCACCACGGGGTAACCATCCCTTCCAGCAGCCCCTCCCTGTCTCCCTTCTGAGCGGAGGGCTCGGGTCACCCTGCAGCCCTGGTACCAGTGGCAGCCCTCGGGGCTCTGCCACGTGCCCAGGACAATTCTGTGCTGCAGTGGAAGTTTGGAACCCGCGGTGCCTTTGGCACCACCCACATCTCAACTGCGGCCAGGCGTTCCACGGAGTGCTGGAAGGCTCACAGCAGTCTGGGGATCTCCCTGTCAGCCCAGTAAGGGTGGCCATTCTGGATCTACTCTGCAACTTAGCAACAAATTCCAAACAGGGACGTGGAAGGGGAAACGGGACTGGTGGGACGACAGCATCCCAGCAAAGACCCAACCTCAGCGCTCCCAAGGTGCAGGGCCCCTAGGGGCTGACTATCCCACCGCATGGGAGGGCCACCCTCCCTGCAGGGACACTACAAATGCAAAGACCATGGAACAGCACCAGAAGCTGTCTGAAGGAGAGGCAGGCTGCAAAGATCCAGGAAGATCAGGTTGGGTTGAGTGCTAGGACTCAGACGCCCACCTGAAAGGATTAACGCTCCAGCATCAAAATTCAGGGCTAAATTACAATCCCTGCTTTGACCTCCTAGGTGCACCCCAGTGACAATAACCCAGCAAGTTCTGTGGAAATGAAAAACGGAGCTTAGCATTTTTACACAGGGAAGTCAGGAAGGGAAAGAAAATGGATCTCAGTTTACAAAACAGCAGCAAAAGAAAGAATGCCGCTGCAGAAAGATGTGAGCAAAGGTGAAAAACACTGAACACCCACTTACTTTCCTGGATCCGGCATCTGCGTGCAGAGCAAGCGCAGGGACTGGAAGCTCTTCCGGATTGAATGAATGTTTGCCATTCCCATGAACACTACTTCACAGTTTGGGTAATACTCTGCAGGGAAACAGCAAGAAAGAGGGGAAAAAAATAAAAACGACACTTAGCTTAATGGCTCAAAGGAGCTTTTTCATAAGAACAAAGCCCAGGTGCTGCTGGCAGATGAAATAATCTCCTTACAAATATTCGGTAAAGAAGAACTGCTGCCTGGGCGTCAGCAGCAGGTACTGCAGCCATAACAAACAGCACAGCAGAACAGGAAGGAGTTAGCAAAGCTTTCTGTATTCACTGTCAGTGTTTTGCTTCACATCACAAAAAGCAGAGCACAAACCCATGGGAGCAGTGGTGTTGCTCTGCTGGGGGCACACGATGTTTCTAAACAGACTGAGAAGCACCGAAAATATTTGACTGATAATTTGAGGATGTTTTCCAGCTCGGTAAGCTAATTAATATTCTTTATAGAAGCTATTTTTGCTTTCCCAGCCACTGCAAAAGGCTGAAAGGTCACTTTATTCTCTCCTTCACTCCGACTTGTTCTGTTTCGAGGAATAAGCAACACGTGAGAAATACTCACAGCTTAGGAAAGCAAAGATGCATGGAATTACCGAGCAGTCCTTCAGAGGCCCCACTGGTCAGAGGGAGCTCCCAAGGGGATGCAGGAAAATACTGAGCAGCCAGCCCTAGACTGAGTTCTGCTCTGCACTTTGACCAGCACGAAATGCTGACTTGAGAGCAATACGACGACCTCTCCTACGGCAGGAAAGGATCAGGATGGAGAGCGCGCGATGGCGGCTGCTTGTGTAGGAGAATGCAGTGCTCTCAGTGTGACTTCTCCAGCGACCACCAGCCCGAGGGGTTCTGGCCCAAACCAGAACATCCTGGTAGTGATGAAATGTCACTGCAGTCCAGAATGGCTGACAGTACCACACTAAGTTTTTTTTGTTTTTTTTTTTGTCTTCTTTACTGAATTATGTTATAAATAAAATAAAACACAACATAACTGAGAATATTATACTGAGAGAACGAAGCAAATTTTGCAATTCCTGGAAAAAAGCTATCAGCAAAAATGAAGCACTTAATGCACGTCAAATTTATCGAAGGTGACGCTTTAGCTGCCTGGGAACTTCCTACAAAGAATTCAGATACGAGGAACATCCAGCTTATTGCATACTGGGCTCTCCCGTTCTGCAGGGTTACCCTGTGATGACGACGAGTTACCTAGGCATTTAGGCAAAAACACCTCTTCCTTCTGGTGGCTGTTTATCAAAGTGCAGCTCCTGCAGCAGAGACCAAACCGGCAGGACATGGCTGAACTTTGGTTATCTTATCAGCACGTTTTCTGTCTGGTATGTGTTCCAGATTCTCCAGCCATGGAATTTTAGCAGGCTGCGCTCATTCCAGCACTGACCATAACGTAATATCTTGTTTATATCCTCAACGATTTGCAAGCGCCAAAGAACACAAAGCGATCAACGCGGGTGCGTTACACAGCCAGACAAACCGGGATCTCAGTTGCTTTGGGTTACAGCACAAATGCTGAAAAACGTTTCTGCTTTACAAACATTGCTGAAAAGTTGTCTTCTGCACAACCATTCTGGAAAATCACTACCCTTTTCCAGTCAAAGGGTTTTAAGTGTGTTCAGGTTCTTCAGCCATTAGCACAGTGGATGAGTTTGTTCCACTCTGGTTTTTGTTTCATTCTGGTATTTAACCCAGCAGGGGAAAGATGATCGGCACGGTTCGGCATACGCAGAGCCCTGTCACCAGCCGGTTGTGTGCTCTGGGAAACAAACCCAGCCAGCAGCGGACCCCTCCTTCCGAAGGGCTGTGTGACAGTGCAGTGGGCCAGGACCTCCAGCCAGACGAGCAGCACCTGCACCCAGGCAGCCTGTGCACTGCGCAGTACTGCAGCGTAACAGCGTAACTACACCCGAGCAAATCTTTTTGATTAACTGGACACAACGCTGAGAAGAAACACCGCTCACCTGGGCACTCACAGCCCCCACCTTTGGCTCTGTTAGCCACAGCCGCCGCGTAGGACCGCGCGTCCAAGATCAGGAGCTTCTGGGGCTGAATGGCCAGGCTCTCTGCTCCCGAAGCGTTGGAGATGGAGGAGTCTGGGGGAGAGGAGATGCAGCTGAGTGTAACCAAAGGGGTGCTGCTGGCATTGACTCCCTCAGGTCCCACAGCGGACAGGCATTGTGCACACACACCAGAGACATCATTAAACACCAGGGGAGCAATCTGCTACGGCACAATTAAGCTCTGCCTAAAGCTCTGCCTTTCACAGAGAGGGAACAGCGACAAACGTACCGAATTCCACATCAGAGAGGTCTCCCCCGTTGGGGAAATCCCTGGAGCAATTCCCGTTCATTAATTTGTTACTGTTGGACCTGGAATCTGAGGCGCAGGCCTTGGCCACAGACTGGACGAGGTGCTCGTCGTCCGCGTTCCTCCAGCCCCACCAGCTGACCTCGGGCTGCCCGCAGCGGGAAATCACTGCTCCGTTGCTCTGGTGCCTGGGGAAGCACGGAACAGAAACAGTGGCACACACGTGGCGAGGTCAGGGTGAGAAACACACAGCGGCACAAGAAGTGAAACACTTTGCTCCAGGATTTCAGCTCCCGCTGGGGACTCAGGTATCCCCAGCCTGTGAGCCGGGGGCAGCGCATGCCACGAGATTCATTCAAAACGCTGCACAGCCACTGAGAGGTGGAAGCCAAAGCTGAGGTTGGGAGGAGAACAAAGCATTTCCTGGCTTCACCTGTTGGCCAGTAAAAGCTCAGGAAAGTTTCACAACAGGTGGCCAAAAAGGGGCTAGGCAGGCCTGGCGCAGCAGGCTGGATGTGAAAGTTCAGTTTAGCTCACGCTAACGGGAAAGCTCGAAGGAAGGAGTCAAACCACACATTCACGCTGAGTTTTTTGTTGCTAAATCAAAACGTGTCACTAATGAGATCTGTAAGAACGCAACAATTTGGGCACAGACACCAGCAGGATGCGGCATGCCTCCTGTCTGATGTTCAGCACTACGCTGAGACCTCACTCCTGTGCTGCTGGCACCCATTTCCAGGCACCACCTGTGAACCACGCAAGGCAGCCCCACGCCCAGAAGCCACCGAGCCCTGCCTCTCCCACTTTTCAGGTTTTCTGGTCTTGAGGTTCCACCAAGCACGGTTTTCCCCGCTCCTCCTCCTGGCCCTCTGCGGGCTGTTCCACCCGCTGCCTCGCTCACAAGGAGCAGAGGAGCACCAGGGAGCTGCGGAATGGCCCTGGCAGCACTCCTCGCCTACACTAAGCACCCGCGTGGTCAATGAAGCCCACAAGCAAGCCCCAAGGAGGAAGAAGGCCCACCCAAACCAGTGTATCTCACCACTTTCCTCTCAGCACCCCAACAAAAGTTCAAGGCAGTTCGCGCAGCGGCAGCAGCTGGCACGCTGCAGGAACGGCGGCGAAGGAAGGCAGCCTGAGAGGCACAGCCCTGACAGCCGGTGCCAGCCAGCTCCGTGCGAGGGCACGTGCACTTCTGCCGAAATGAACTGCCTTCCAGAGGCAGCTCTGCTGATGGAGAATGAGTTCAGCAAAAAATACATGCGGGTCACTGGAGGGCTGCCTCGCTCCCTGCTACGCTGGCACAGATAACAGAAGGAAATAAAACATCGTGGTGCATGCAATCAGTCTGCTCTGAGCACCCACTGCAGCTCGTTCACCTCCCCATATGTTCTCCCAGATTTCAGAGGAGCTGCCTGCACAATCACTTCCCCGGATTCATGAACACTTATGCTTTATCTCCAGGTTCCTGCCTCCCATTCATACCCTGACTAATAAAGAACCACTGGGACTGAAGCCGAGCTCCCCGGTGGCTGTGGGGCCCTAGCACCCCTCAGCAGAGCTCAGCAGACAATTCCTAGCACAGTGCTGTGGGAGGCCTGAGGAGCCACACTCCTTTTCCAACCTAGCTGGCCCCGAGCAGAAGAATACAGCCAATAAAATGGAAATTACACCAAACCTTCCCCTGCACACTCCTTAGCTTTCTAGAGACAAAGCAACATGAAGCCTCTGGACAGTAAACTAGAAGCTAGACAGTAAATGACTCACCAGCTGACTATAAAAGCATTACAAAGCACCACATAACCGCGCGATGTACCGTCCACCTCTGCACCTGCTTCATTTTTCTGTTCAAGCAACCTTTGGAGCACAACAATAAATCCACTTCAGCCCTTATGACTACAAGACAGGGAGCAGTAATAAAGCTCGGCACGGCTCCCTGCCCAGCATTCCTTAGCACCAGCACTTGCCACCAAAAAATCATGACTGCAGTTCACTGCAATAACTCAGCAAGCACGGTACACAGCGCAGCTCTGCTCCTGCGCCGGCAGAAATGCTGCCTGCATGGGCAATAACCTTCAGCAGCGTGAGACCAGAAGGCACCTTCAGCACAGCTGATTTCTAAGTGGGTGCTCGTGAGTGCAGGATAGTGTCTGTGCAATGGAGATGAAGCCCCCTGGATAGGGTCTTTCTTCCAAATCCCAAAGGGACACTGATTTCCTAACACTGATTTCCTGAGACCCAAACAGCGGAGCTACAAAAACCATCGCAGGCCAGATTCCTCCGCCTGAATACGTGCCTAGGTTTTCAGAAAGGGTAAGCGCTGAGGAAAGCTGCAGACGCTGGCTGCCAGATTTTTCAGCAAATCTGATCGTAAAATCACAGCAGTGCTCCCAGGAGCACAGGAAAATGCAGTCTAGATGGAGTGGTTTTCGAAGTTTGCCTCTGAATTCAGCCTGTTATCCTTCCAGACTGTGGGCACTGCCACAGCTTTTGGGTGCTCCACAAGAACAAAGAGGGCTTTGTGGCCAAGGGTCTGCCTCGCTGCTGTCCTGCCCCAGTGCTCAAGAGATGTCTGGGACTGGTTACTGGGTGTCTTTAAAAATTAGTACTTTTCTTTTTCCTGAGGGAAAGCAATAAGAGCAGTTATTAAATGTGATCAATAAATAATGAAATCGATTGTCCCAAAATCATCTTAAGCAGATAAAAATGCTGAATGAGCTTTTGGCCATTACTGCCCCAAAAGCAAGGAAAAAAGCTGTTTTTATGGTCAGCCATATAACGAGAACGATACATGGATTCCCAATCACACGGCTCATCAACCGCCGGCTGACTCGGGCTCTGCTAGAGGGCAGAACGATGGAGCGATGTCTGGAAAAGCCACCACTGGACGTCAGGATAAAGAGACAGCAAAAGAGAGAAACTTCCCTCTCCCTGGTATGAAGATCCAAGCGAAATACCATGTCGTAGCATAACACGTGCAGCCTCGTCGGAGCTGCAGAACATGCAAAGCACTTTATTGTTTGGGAGAAGAAGGGGGAAAGGCTGCGGCCTGCTGCCGCAAGCTGATTTGTTCTGCACGCACCAGGCACAAAATCTAGGCATCCTAGGTCAATGATGCTTTGTAGCCTGCTCTGAACTCTTGTGCCCTTGCTCTCTGACCTAGGTGACAGGAATTTGTCTGCTCCACTGATCTCTACATGCAGCCTGCCGCTCAGAAAACAGCTCTTCCTTTCTCTGTTTAGGAGGAATGGGTAGGTGGGCAGAGGGAATGGAATTATCAGTATGCATTATATTTTTAATCCCTTTGTCATCTGATTTTTTAAAGAGATTTTAAACACTTATGGAAGGATAAGTACACCAGAAAAGTGGCCAAGGCACTAAACGACAGGTCCCAGAATATTTGGAAAAACATTTCTTACTAAAGAAGCTGCTAACAAATATCACAGAAAAGTAATTTTTTAATTCAGAATAGCTGGACTCACTCTAAGAACAGCCTGCCTGATTAAAGCTATTTAAAATATGGAGCTAACACACACATTCCTCTGTAAATTGAGTTTTAGATCTCCCTTAAATCATTTCAGGATCGGTCCCTGCTCACACTGCACAGTCTGAGCATTGTTTTCCCTGTGCTTCTTTGCGGTGTGATTCATCTTCCACATGGCCAGGTGAGAACCAAAGGAAAATGGTAGGAGTGCCGAGCTGCAGATGCTGCTTACCACGTGAGCTGTCTCTGTTCCTCCTCCTTCATTTTTTCATTTTCATACTTTAAAAATACATAACTATCTTAACCGAGATGCTGCCCTGTGAGCGACCTGCAGGACACGCAACGCTGAGCGCTCCTACGTGTCTGGAATTAGAAGGCACAAACCTTTACTCACACCCAGACTGAACGTGCAGCAGGTCTGTCTCACTTCAGGTCTGCCTTGACAAGGGCCAACGTGTGCTGCCACATCACACGGTCTTGGAGATTTCAATCGGTATAAAACAATACAAACACACAAGGAGCAAACGCAGAGACACAGACCCCAGCCCACCAGGTCCAGCACGCCATACTCTGTCAGTTAACCACAGGTCTGCTCCCTGAACCGTCGGGGTGCTGGGGTTTGGCTCCAGTCCTGCTGTGCTCATCCACAGACACTGCCCCTGGGATCCTTCTGGGGTAGAGCACCAGGGCCTCAGCTCGGGCAGATCCCCAGGGAGGAGCAGGGCGCAGCTGCATTGGGTGCGGCTCCCGCAGGCAGCACGGAGGGAACGGTGCCAGCCCAGCTCCCCAGCTCTGCCCTGGCAGGGCCTGGGCCTTCACGAAGCACTGCTCCTCATCACGTTATACACGCCAGATGCCAGGCAGACCTCTCACTACTTTGAATATGTTATAAAGTTATTAATTTAAAATGTCTTTAAAGACCGTCAGGCTCGGTGAGCAGACAGCTGTGGCCCACAGGAGCCTGACCACCCTTCACGACAAGCCAAAGTCGCTGGTCCCAAGTTATTCCAGCCTGTATTTGCTGGAACACCTCAGTTACAGGCTGGTGAGAGCTGTCCCAGTGCTCACCTGTACACAACAGCGGGGATGCGCTTCCAGGACCGAAAGCTTGCCACACTCTCCAGCTCCTTATCCGTGATCCAGGCAGGAACTATGATCTCCTGCGGGTAGCTACCACAGAGCCTGCGAGGAAAGTGTGCAGAGGGTTAGACGTGAGACAGAGCAGTCACAACCAAAAAACAGGGCAGGCAGCCTGACGGCCGCTCCTTTCAGCAGGCTGTTTTGCTTCTCCTTAGCACCTACAAGTGCTGTGAGCAGCAAGGCGTGTCTGTGCATTTCAGGATTACGAGGTTCACGCTGGTGTTTCCTTGGGAAATTTGGGTGATTTTGAACACCATCAGCTGACATAAACTAGACCACAGGAAAGAATCTCCACACCTCTCCACGCTGAAGAATTAAGCACTCCATTTCTGGCTCACAAAGCCCAGAAGAGCCACCTGGGCTACTGGATGCAAGGCAAGGAATTGTCTAGAATTCAACTACTAACCAGCCCGCCCTGAAGGCAGGGATCTGAGCGCACTGGCTTTGGTTTGACTGGCTAACGGGGACCTTCCACCAGCTGCATCTCCTGCTCCACAGTTCAGCTAAGCAAGCCATGACTGCCAAGGAGGGCAAGCAGCCAGTGGTGACTGCAGTATATTGCTGAATAACGAACTGCTCTTTCTAGCTGGAAGAAGTCACCTAGCAAAACACCAGGAAAATAAATGGGAGACAACAGGAATTAACACTGTGTGCTGCCAGTTCTAACTGCACCATGGTTCTGGCCTGCAGACCATGATACTTTTGACAGTTCATTCAAATATGCATACGCTATTAGGAGAAAGTCCTTAAAAACACAAAGAATGTGTTCAACGCCTATCCTACTCTACTAAAAATAGAAAATACATTCCTACAATGAAGTGACATGAAGCAGAAGGACTTAGAGAGATGCGCTCACTGCATGAGGACAGGCTTGAGGATGTTTAAGGCCATTTTATTCAGAAAAATACATCAATCATAGTGGAAAAAAAAAATCTTTACTCGTAAAGTGCTGGGTCATCTTTCTCTGACCCAGCAGACAGAGGAGCTTTTCAGAAGTTCAATACAACTCATCTCTTTGCTGACTTCTTCAGGCTTCCCCTTCTTGCGTTAGAATGCTTATTCTCTAAGGAGGCCTCCACAAGCGCATCAAAACCTGATATTTCTAAGCCTACAGAATTATAACAGTTAACAAAACATCACATAATAATTTAAAAGCACATTTAGGCTATAAAACAGCAAAACACTCCTGATTTTAATTGTCCCGTGTTAGGATCAGCAGCCCACAACACTTACTTGTACTTCTCATTGATGTTGGAAATTCTCCAGGCATTGTTCATATCAAACCCCATCCGCTCCACCTCATTTTTAAACCTTGAGGTTACATGCTCTCCTGGGTATCAAAGGCAGACAGAGAATAAAGGAGAAGTAAGAAGGAAGATTCCTGCCTTTCAAAATAGAGAAAGACACTGCACTCATTAAAACCAAAAAGAGGAAAGAACAGCTCAAAGACACTCTCTCCATTTCATAACCCCGTCTGAAGAACTGTACCAAGCAGGAGCACCACAGCTTTCATCGCTGGCTCTCCCCTAGCAGCCCTCCAGAAATGTCAAAACCCATCAATGTGTTTTTATTCCAAAACAACCAGCCTCTGTACACTCGCATACGGAAAACAGTGCTGCAGAGACCAGAACCAAGCGTATTGGCAAAACCGACACCAGTTCAGATCCATCAGCAGGGTGAGGGGGAAAACCCTGGCAGTTTTTCTTTCCCACCACTGGGAGGAATGCAGAGCTCTGGCCTGCCTGCTGCGTGGAGGAGCAGCGTGTGGAACAGGGGCTGGAGCCTGGGCAACCTCCGTTCAGCATGCAGCTGCAGCCACAGGCTGCCTGGGTGGCTGCAGGTCACTTAACCCACATCTCGTTCTTCCACCTCTGAACTGGAGATGATTCCTCCGTGAGTCATAGTGGAGATCTGAAGATTAAATGCATAAATGGTCGCTAGACACCAGCACCAGCCGCAAGGCTTAATGCGTTAAAGGAACTGCAATGAGCTCCATTTTTTTCCTGGATGCTTTTTTAAAAGTATCGAAACATAGCTGAAAAACATACAAACAGGGAAAAAATATTTTGGTAGAGCCTGGGGAATTAGAAGGTCCTTGAAGCGCAGAAGAGGATAAAACTCGTACAAAACGCCTAGGTTCACAGTGCTCAGCAATGCAACGAATACCCTGAAAGCAGCACCCTGCAGTTCCAGAGCTGCTGTACAAGGTGCAAGCTAGGGGGAGACAGGGGAAGGGGAGCGAGAGCGTTCCCTCACGCTGTGCAGCGTTAAAGGGGAGAAAGGCACCGGGGGCCAACGGGGAGCAGCCGCTCCCCAGCGCTCGTGGTGGAGCCCTGTGGCCCTTTCTCAAGGGCAGAAGTGAAACTGGAACCACACATTCTGGCCAGTCACCAGCCTCGGCCATGTTCTCCCTTCCGTTTCTGTCTTTCAGTGCTCTGTCAGAACGACATTCTCCTCTCTGAGACATGTGACCACAGCCCCGGTGTTTTGTCTGTTCCTCTCCACGTGTGATATTTTGAGAGGCCTTCTGAGCCAAGGCGGATAGCCTCCGACCTCCTGAGCGCACCAACCACCTCTCCAACTGGTGGTGTCGGGTTGACGGCTGGACTAACTGATCTCAGAGGTCTTTTCCAGCCTTAATGATTCTACATTTCTACAGATGTGGTTCATCACATTAGCCACAGTTCAAATCTCTGTAGAATGTTTTTTTTTCCCAGAAGTTGATATTTAGGTAGATTTTGAAGCAGTTTAGTGTTTGTATCTACATCTATCAAACATTGGGCAGCTCTGATGTAAAAATAATAATAATAATAATAATAAAAGCAATGCCTTGGATTAACTTCTCTCAGATATATTCCCATAGATTTATTTTAACTATAGTTTAGTTAGTCACAGGAGGAAAGTATCTACCACCAAAATAAGTAAGGTACAGTGGAGAAAAAGTTACTACATACTAATTTCATAGATACAGCCCTAGGGAAAAAAAAAAAAAAAAAAAAAAAGCTATTTGATGGAAGTTAATCACCAAGTGACCGCTGCTGTGCACTGCCTAGCGATCAGCTGAAGCCTGTCTGCCAGGGAGCACAAGGAGACTTGGTAAAGCACCTGAATTTCTGCTGCCTTCCAGCTCGTGAATCTAGCTAGGAGGGGAAAGGTCTGAATTTAAAAGCCTGCTCTGAGGATTTTTCTGCCTTTTTCAGCAACTGCTAACAAAGTCTAAAGGGCAGGAGCAGGAACCAGAACCAGGAACACCTTCCCCCGCCTGGGTGCCACCTGTGGCAGCTCCCCCTCAGGCTCCAAGGGAGCTGCAGGCTTTGCTAAACGCCAGCAGCTCCAGCAGCAGGGGTCGAACCACATCACCAGTCCCCTCCTTTAAGAGAACTGTGATAATTAGGGCATTTTTCTCAGCTATGAGTTACGCATGTAGAGGGGCTCAGACTGGAGAGGGCCTGGGCCACAGATTTCCTCATTTCCAAACAAGGGCTCTAACCACCAGCGTAGGCATGTCCAGTTTGTACTGACTTGTGTCACGTGGGTGATACCGCACTAGACACAGGTCGCTGCACTGCAGCTGTGACCTCAGGCAGCGCAGACCTCCTTCTCCTCCACCTCCAGCGCCTCAGCGCCCACGCTGAAGATGACTGCTGTAGGCAGTTACTAAAACACGGGCACTATCAGCACACAAGGTTTTAGAATGAAGGTCACTGCCATGGTGAACAAAATGCTACTGGTACGATACGTGACTGCCCAAACTAGACCCACAACAGCGATTTCCCCAGGACACTCAGCATGGTTTGGCAAAGTTTTTTGATCCCAACGGTGGGAGCCAATCCCTCATTTGCTCAGACAGAACAAAGTTCAGATGCTGCAGAAGCCCATACATGCGAGACGTTAAAGGACACCTTGCTGCAGGTGAAGCCACGCTACAAAGCCACCGAGTAAGTGCAAGAACCGAGGTAAAAAAAAAAACAACTCCCTGCAGGAACTCTTCAGGCACAATTTAAACAGAAAAGCTGCACTTGTTCCCAGCGCGGCTGCTGCCTCCCCGCCCCCGTACCTGGCCGGCACAGGTCCCCGTGCTGCTCCTTCTCGCTGGCGTACACCTCCATGCACCAGGCGTGGTAGGCAAAGGAGAAGAGCTCCTCTATCCTGGAGGGAGGCCGGATGGCGGCGTTGAGGCGCTTCAGCCAGTCCTGGCACTGCTCGAACGTGGAGAACTGACACCTGCCGGAGACAAACATTGGTCTGATGGTGTCAGGGAAGATGCCAGATGGTGAGATCTGGCAGGAGATGGAAACCTCTGTCAAGGCTGAAAAAGAGGGCAGACACCTTGCTGACAGTTCTGCTTCTGTGTGTCCTGTGCAGCATATTGAAGGGCCATTGGCTTGTCTTTTCAGAGAGGATTTTTGGCCCCTTTAGAGTGAAAGGGTGGAAACAAGAACAGTGATTTATTTCCATTTTTATTTATCTTTCCCTGGCAGCTTTCGCTGAGGTTTTATAGTTATCAAATATCCACCAAACATTTGCATTCAGCTCAGTGTTCAGCTGCACTCACGGTTGCTGACAGCAGCTGTATTCTCTAAGGGCAGGATTATCACCCTACCTGTAAATATCTGGCAGTCAGGCAGTGGAAGGAGGAAGACATGTCCAATCCACACTGTCTTATGAAACCCACCTGAAACAGCTGTGAGGAAGTGCGGCCTGGCAGTGCTTACTTCTCATCACTGACTACAAAGTGAGTCTAGAATACTAGCGTAGCCTGGTGAGCTGTCTGTTACACACCCGTAGTCAGACAGCCTGCATCTCAGCCTTAAATACCCCATTTTCCAAGTTCTTTTGAAGTCAGTATCTGCCATTTCCAACACCATCTCCATCTGAGCCCCATTATTCAGTCCAAACACTTTGTTCATGGAAACACAGCACGCACGTGCTCTAAATTTGGCGTTCTGACCACACATCTTGCGGTCTTCCAGCGGTCACTGGCATCAAGTACTGATGCCTGGAGCTGGAATTTTGAATGGAAATTCATAAGGGAGGGCATAAATACAAAAATCGGTATTCACTGTACAACTGAAGAGAATTAACGAATTAATGTAGAGAGGAAGAGTGATTTTTTTAAATGTCAAGAGCTACAAGTTAAGAGGAAGTTAAATATTTAATTCAAATTAAACTAAATATTACTTCTGAAGTAAAATCAGACCTCATCAAAATACAGCATTTCAGGAAGCAGCTGGCCTGTTAAACACAGAGTGCTCAGATGCGACTCCGGCTCATTTCATTATACAAAAGGTACTGCCAGCAAACATTTAATCAAAAAGAAATGTTCCTTTCTTGTTAATTAAAGTTTATGGATCAAAATTAATTTCTCTGGCAGAAAGGTAGGAAATAGTGAAGGTCAAAGACTCCAGGGGCAGCCACTGAGGACGGCTGAAGGGCAGAAACAGGGAAACAATCCCTTCTCCCTGCTGCTGGTTACTGTGCTGTCTGCCAAGGAGGGCTGCAGACCTGCCTTTACCTTGATCCCAGACTTTCCTCTTCAACAGGCTTCTTGTGCCTTAAGGACGGCCGCTGCAGTCTGACAGCTGCTGAAAACACGGGGCCGAGGCTATCCAGGCATGTAGAACTGTCCCTGTCTTAAGCCCCCAGCCCCGAATCCTTTTTTCTAAGTGTGTGTTTCAGGGGTTTTATCCAGTTTTGTGTCTTTTAACTTAAGTTACAGTGTAAGGCAGGGAAAAAGCAGTGAAACCAAAATTAATTTCCAAACAAAGTAAGACAGCCACTTTGGGTCTGCTATAATGCACTACAGCACACAAAAATGCAGGGCGTCCTAATCCCATCCGCTTTACAAGAAAATCTTTTGGGGGAAGGCAAGCACAAAAAATAAGAAAAAACATTTCCTTAGAATGTCACAGCTGCCCACAGCACCTGGAAGGCAGCCACCCTCCATCCTTACCTTATAACCTTGCAGTCTTTGCAAGTCAAATGAAGCTGAAATATATCGCGGCACTCAACGCTTTCTATAAGCTGCAGCGGAACCTGCAATGGAAAGGATTGTATGATTTACGGCCAAATGGCATCAGCGCCGCAATTCCTCGGCATGTTTGTTACAGGGCTACATGGAAAAGAGAGAGAAAAGCAAAGGAAACTGCAAGAAAAAGTATAGCTGCTTCAACAGCTCTGAACTACGGAACCACAGGTCAGTAAGGGTTCTAGCCCCGCTGCTGTGTAGTCCAAGGACCTGAAGGGATCCCACAAAAACAGCTGGCATCATGTGTTAAATCAGGGAGAGGACTGCAGCACCGGGAACATACGTGAAGGCAGAAGAAGCAGCAGAAACCCGCAAGCTCCTCTCTCATGGAAGCATCCTTCTCTCTTGCAGGGCCGAATTTAGAGATTTAGGAAATATAACTTCAGCTACTGGTGGCAAAGACAGAATGCTGAGCAAGATGCCCCTTAAACCGCTGCAGATAAAGGACATGGTCCATATTTCTTATTTAGGGAACATCACTTGGCCTGTGCAGATCAACACCCGTGACCAAAGCAGCTGTATTTAGAGCAATAAAGCTGAATCACTCATTTTTCAAGCTGTAATAGATGCACTTCTGATGTTTAGGGCATATGGAACTAGCAGAAGCTTGATCAGGCAAAACACGTAGGCACATGCAAGTACCTTTAGAGACGAGAAGCACGAGACCACGCGATGGAAATATTAGCTTCCATTAACGTTTGTGGACCTTTACCCGAGACTGGCAAGTCTACATTGCGGTCTTAACATTAGCGCTCAAGCACCTCACCCAGAACTGTCTAAGCTCCAAACACAGTTACAGGATTTAGCCCGTATCTCGAACAAAGACAAAGCGTGAAATTGTTTGAAATGTGATGAGAGATTACATTGAACATCACACAAGGCAACAAAACCTCCGCCACTGACACCCCTCAGTGCAAATGCTCTTCCTTGTCACCAGGAGGGGAGGACCCAGCAGTTGAAGCTCTGGCTTGGGGCTCACAAGATGGCTCTAAGACCCCGCTCTGCCCTCAGCCAGCAGAGCACGGAGCCTCCCCACCCACGACCAGCTAGGCTGGAGCAGGTAAGTTTTGCTCTGTTTATTCACAAAGAAACTGGACAAGGCAGAGTCTGGTTAGGGCATTCAGCTGGAACCTGAACTTTGGCCCACGCTTTCAGACTGGCAATAGTCTAACACAAACCACACGGCCAGCAACACCAACAGGCGCCCAGGCAGGCACCCCCCCAGACAAGCCACTTGCCATCGTTGAGCCAAAACGGACTGCAGAGCCACCCTGGCAGGAGGAGCACGTGGCGAGAGCAGGTGCACTGGGGATGCTGCCGGGCATGGTCCCAACCCAACAAACCATCTAACTGCACCACAGACAGGCAGACCACGTGGACTGTCGCTCCGCAGGCAGGCTTTTAAAGCCAGCAATTTCTCCTCCTTGATCTTGTCTGCAAGGCAGGTACAACTGTGACTGTTCTGTGTAACAAATTAAGGGACTGGGACAGACCTAGGGCTGGAGAACCCTCCACGTCCTCCCCAGCCAGGCAGCCTCACACATACCAACAGATTATTTACAGCTCCCATTGACTGACACAGCACCAATTCAGAAAGTCAGATACCCTTCCCCTACTAAATTACTTGAGACTCTAAGACTTCCTTTTCAAGTCAAATGCTCCTTTACCTGCTATTATTATTCTTTTTTTTTTTTCCAAGGTCTCTTCCACTGCATTCCCTCCAATGCTCATCCTGCTCCCTCCTCCTAGCAGTTCCAGCTCCTTTTCCCCCTGCGTACGCTCTCATGACATACAACTCTTCCACCCCTGTGTCATTCGTCATTTCTGTTTCCTTCTTTCAACGTCTTTGTTCTGCTCCCTTCCAAACTGCCCTCTGCGCAGCAGCCGTTCTTTATTCCCCTTCACAACCTGCACGTGGCTCCCCATCTATTTCTTTCTTTAGGGCAACCTTCACATCAGTCTTTTACATTTTCTTTTCCGGTCTCCTCTCCAGCTTTCAGCCTCCCCTGTCCATGGCTGCCAGCACCCAGTCCCGCCCCGTACAGCCACCCGCTCCGCTCCCCTGATCCCCCCCGTCCATTCCCACCGCTCTGTGCCTCCGGCCGAAGCAGGCACAAGGCAGACGCCTCGTGCAACAGTCTGCTCTCCGAAGAGCCACCAGTTCTACGCAGGCACTTCACCACGGCTTGCATCTACCCACAGAAAGCAGTGGAGAAGCAGTAACTTTTGGTCTGACACCAACAAACATGCACTGCTACCAAAGGCCAGCCATACCACAGGACAGACAGCACTGCAGCCCTGTGATCTTGCAGTCTGTCTCTTCACTATCTCTTAGAAAATAAAATAAAATCTCATTTCAAACAGCAATATTTCACCACTCAACCCTTTTCTTTTTGGAACTGTTTCCTCCTCTATTTTTTATTTACTGGAGCTGTCACCTCACAGCAGTACAAAATATATTTAGGGAAATATATCTTCCACAGCTAGAAAAAGCAAAGCCATGTTTCTGCTGCTGAAACACCCAGCCCACAGCTCAGCCCTGCCTGCGATGCCAAGCGGCATGCACAGAGCCGTGCCCAGGCAGTTTAAGGCAGACCCTTCATTTTAAGCCAGATCCTTCAAGAGTGGATGTGCTGTTCCCCGCCCTGCACACCGCTTGGCCCCACTCTCCCGGACACCGCGCGGCTCCCAGGGCCCATGGGCTGTAATTAGTACTTTCGTGGTGTTTTCCTGGTTCTGAGCCTGAAATAACATGAGGGCTGTGTTGCACACTGGTTACTTTAACCAGCATGAGGGCAAGGCTGTGCGCTGTACGCCCTGAACCATGGTATCAAATGGCACAAGGCTGGCCCAGAAGGCCTTAGAGGACCCCCATGGGCAGAGGGAGTCGAGTTCTTCCAGGTGAGGTGTTGTCCACAGAGCCTGCAAGGAGTACCTGAAGCCAATTTTGCTTTTAATTACACCTAGGTTACATGTAGGTGTTGTCTTACAGGTATTGAGTCCCTTCCCTGCTTCCAGGAACAACACTCGCGCTGTGAACCAGAGGAGCAGGACCTGGGAACAGCACCAGGACCAAGCCCAGCACAGGCGAACCTCGGCTATAACACCCAGGGCTGGGAAGAAACGAAACCAGCCACTTCTCCACGAAAGGCCAAGGGAAAGCTCGCACTGAAACTCTTTGATCCCAGCACCGAAAAGCTCCCCCACCTTGCCAGCAGGACTTTTGTTCCTCCTGTGCCCAGCATCTGCTGTTTGAGAGAGGCCACGTTCAGAGCCACGGTTTCACAAACCACACTAATTCCCCCATAAATGCAATCAGCTTACATGGAGAAAAATGATCAGACAAATACCAGCTGCAAAGTTTGAAATTTTCTTAAGGAAAGCCAATCAGCAGAGATCAGCCTGGGAACCAAGCTTCTCATGTGCACTGAGATAGCACTGTTGAGTCTGCATTTTCATCCCATGGATAAACACAAGTCAACACTTTTTAATGCCATAATCCCTCCCGTTTATGCACGGTCTAAGGGATCTTTTGTTTCTGCACTTAAAACACCATGCTCCTGCTACTGCTCCGATCTAGGAAATGATCCATGGCAAGGACTTAGGCACACAATCCTTTCTGCAGTGTTGCAAGGTGAGCACTACCAACATTTCAATGTACTTCTTTTCAAGCACAGGTGCAGCAAGTGATCTAGCAACGCTGTGCTACTTCCTGAGGTTTCACAAGCATCGTCTGGACAGCCAGTGTACTGAATTGCAAACAAAAAGAGAACAGGGAGGCACACAGACAAGGACCAGGAATCCATTCTGAGCTGGATTCCATCTCCTCCCTGCAGCTGTCCTTACGCAGGTACGAGTAGCTGACGCGCGTTCCGCTCTCCCCGGAGGCCCATTTCTACAGCTACCACACCAGATGCTCCTCCTCCTCGGAGAGGAGATGTCTGTGCAGCACAGCTGCACATTCAGACGCTGGGAGCTCTCTCATTTTACAAGTACCACACTACAGCCGCTTGCCAAGGATTCTCGTCCAGACACACAAACACCTCGCTCTGCTGAGGTGGGAAGGCTGTCGGCATGCCTGCTCTTAGGAGACTGGTTCTTAAGAACATCGTTGAAAAAAGAGAAAACAATCTCAACATTAGTAAATGTAATTTTAAAAAGGTCTCCTTATGGCAGCTCGAGAGATATAAAAACATCAATTTTTGTTACTGCTCATAACTATTAGATGGGCAGTCCTTCTAGATTATCCTCCAGTTACCCTGCGGACAGACAACAGTAAGCGCAGCACAGGCGTTGGTGCCTTCTCTAGTGAGGCAGCTCAGGCACTCTTGGCATTCCTAAGGACAAACTCCTGACTGCTGGGGCCACTCCTGCTCCTCATGTCTCAGCTCCTTGTTTTTATATATTCAGTCACTTCTAGTTGCCAATTTCACACAACATGCAGACTCTGAATCAAAAAAAAAAAAAATCTAACAGCAAATATCTCAATAATAGTTTTATTGTAACAGGCCCCCTGGCAACATTCAGCCTTAGAATTCATGTTGCTGTCTCAAAGAGGACTCCTTCAAAATGTGCTCCTCGTGGCTGGCTGCAGCTGAGGCACCCCAGCACCCAGCTGACCCTTGCCCACCATTCCCACGTGCATGTGCAGTTCAACTTTGAAGCCCCAAGCTACGCTCCAGGAGTGGCTACAGAGTAAGAAGTGGGAAGTAAAGTTCTGCTACCTCTGCGTATGCACACACACAGCAAGGAAAGATAAGAGCCCTTCAATTTCCAACTAAGTTTTTGCCACCAGAAGTGTTGTGCCAGCATTCCGAGTAACCACCACGTTGAGAAAAGCTCTTGCTTTTGTCAGCTTTACAACAACCTGCACCAGAGTTTTGGGGTTTTACAGTTAACTCACCACTTGGTAACTCAGGATTCAAGACTGGAGGCTGGCAACTGCCCACAGCCAGCCAGGGTCGAGGCTTGTCTTGAACTAAGGAGACTGGTGCAAAACCCATCATGCTGGGGGAAAATATGCTTCAGCTGTTTGGATCTTGCCGGTTTTGTCAAATATCTGCACATGTGCCATGTGTAGTGTCCTAATCAATTCCACAGAGCTCACCAGTGGTTTGTAGCTAGTAAGACTGGTGCACGTCAACACTATACTGCTGTGAGGGACTGTATGACACCCACTGAATTCATTTCCACATCAAATTTATTTCTATGATCCTACGTAGCAATTTTTAAGAAGGGGTGGAAAGCTCTACAAAGAAATGCACAGGAATCTGAAGACGAGGTGACGGTCACCAATCTCCTCCACCAGTGACTGCACTCATCCTGTTCCACAGCAGGCACCCCATCCGCAGCTCTCAGGCAAGCTGTGACCCCAGCTCAGAGGCTGCACGCAGCCCTTGGCAGCCCTGTGCTTCCCTGCTGACTGCACACAGGGCTGAGGCTGCCCAAGAGGGAGCAGAACAGAAAGTTGGTGGGAAGGATCCTAAGGAAGCCTCACTTTCAGAGGTGCTGCTGAGCATCTCCTGATGACCAAACACATCTCCTCCCTGTGAAAGATGTGATTTGCACATCACAGACAGATTTTCCATTACCACTAACCTCAAAAGGCAGGGTTACTGTGTTCCATCTAATTCTCATTTGGACTGAGCTCAAAATGCCTGCACTGCTGCAGCAGCGTGAGTAACACTTACGTTCACAACAGACTCCTTGAACTTGATGTGCAGTCTGTAATTAGAAAGTGCAATGATGGCATCCTCTGCTCGTCCTACGTACTCCGTGCTCTCCCCGTGGAGCTCAATGAACGGGACCTTCAGGACAGCAGAAACCTGTCAGAAAGCATTCACCAAAGCACACACCTCCTGCAGGTGCCCACCCCCCCCCCACCGTCACAAAATGAAGCTCTGCTGAGAACTCATCCTAGCTGTTGTTGACAGATCAGATATTTTGACTCATATTTGCAGTAAAAATATGAAACGTATGGCATGACCTGCAGCTTTCTGCTGCACATAAAAATTGCAGTTTAACTAAAAACAAGATTTCAGCACAATTTAGCTGAGTTAGGTGAAAAGTGTGTAAAAGCTCAACTTGAAACAAACCTGGTTTTACACCAACTATTGCTAAATTCTCAGTGCAGGGTAAGCACTTGGAATTACGGCGGGGGGGGGAAGCTCTCTGTCCTGTCCAACAGCGCCTGAGTTTCTGGACAGACAGCGCTTCGCCTATCACTGTGCTGATTCACAGGTGAAAACTACAGGAGAGGGCAGAGCACACACAGCTCAGCAGGATCCTGTGATCCCAACTGGCGGGGAGCAGCATGGTGATTACCTGAAGGTTCTCATCCTCTCGGATCAGCTGCTTCCTGGGAAAAATCTGATTAGCCTGGATGCATTCAAGGCTGTGCTGAGTCTCTTCATCCTGAAAACAAAGCTGTACAGTTAGCCTTAGCGCTGTCACTTACTGCCCTCCTCACCACACAGCAGGCTATCAACGAAGGGAAGGTCAAAGAGGATGGGCTGGTTAGAGAACACGGCTATCAGTGACTTACTGAAGTTACCACACTTCCAAAGACAAGCACTCAGATGAACAAATGTTAGAAACAGATTTCCTTCCTGCAGTCTGATTAATGAAGTCATGAAAAAGAAAGCCTTGTATGAGTATTAGGGGGAAAAAAAAAAAGAGCATTAGCCTAGCCTAACGCTACACTTCAGGTTCAACAGCCTCACACACAAGCAGTAAATCTCTAATTCTTTTGAGATTTTAGGCTGCTGTGCTCTGCAAGAGTCTCTATAGAACACTTCTGCTTACCATGACAGGCCCTGGATAGGAGGAGAAATCCTCGTCTTCACTCACAATATTTTGAGGCTCTTCTTCACTTATTATTAAAATCTGAAACATAAGAGAAGTATAACAATGAAGACAGATTAACTTTCCTTTGGCAAACACAAATGAACCTCTAAAAGCTGAGAAATCAGCTACTGCGAAGTCACAAGCGGTAATTATGAAAAGATGAAAACCATAACTCTCTGTGAGACAGAACTGCTCCAAGATGTGTCTGGCTCCTTCTGCTCGTATCTGCCAACCCCCCTATCTCTTATCACCTGTAAGTTCCCGAAAATATTGAAGTTTTGAAGCCTTGAGGGTTACGCAACTGATCCTGCTGGGAACCTGATGAGTTACCACTGGACTGTGAGATCTGCTTTCTACTTGGGCTAAAAAACCATGACCCTTTTACAGCCAGGTGTGGACCACGCAGCCCCAGCCCTCGTGCTCAGCTCCAGCGAGACGTACTGTTTGGCACGTGCTGTGCTTGGTTCAGCTTATCTGCCAGCACAGCTCCTACGCCTGACCCGATACCAGGAAAGGAGGGGTCCAGCTGCTCCCCCGGCTCCCCGCCTCTGGCTCCCACCAGGCATTGCTCAAGCTGGGATGCAGCACCCTCCCTGACCTACAGGGTGCAGGTGAGCCCCCTGAGGTGACAGTTCACACACAACTTCACGAAAGATTCAAGCACTCATATTAAAGCCTTCTGAATATAATAAAACATTCTGTTATTTCAGAAAATTCCTGCAAGTAACTAGCAAAGACACATACCTAATTAAAAAGTTGAACTTCCCTGCAAATTTAAAGCATGCTTGGTATCACTGATGAGTAGCTTTAGTGTATCAGGCACTGCCATGTAAGCAAAATCGATCTTTCACACTTGGGTTTGATTGGATCCATTTACTTCAAAAGTTTACATGTTAGCAGCTTAGAGAAAGAACTCCTCCATGCAGCTGTGATCCTAAATGCTGTGCAGACAGGCAGACACTGTTCAAACTACAGCAGAATAAGTTTATTGCTCCAATTACTGCAGTCAGCTGCAAAGCAGCTTCTCTGACACCGCTGTGGCTTTTTGCATGTGTGTGCAGAATCATACCTTTTTAGGTGAATTTTGGGAAAGCTGCATGGAAAAAAAAAAATTGTTGGTTTCAGCTTTAATCAGGATTATCAGAAATAAACCGTGATGCTGCCAAGATAAATGGTACAAGAACTTGTCAAACCTCTTCTAAGGTGAACACAGGCTGCACATTCACACTGCTTGCAGGTATCACGGCAAAGCCTCCCCAGACTGCTGCAGCACAGAAAGGTTTATACAAACTGCTGACAAAAGCAGCAAGGAATACTGGTGTGTTGGAGTGAGCCCCTCACAGTCTGGGTGATAACTGACCACAGAAACTGCTTCATAAAAGGCACCCTCAAATGCTGGCTCGCCCTGATGCACAGGATCAGTTTAGAAACAGTGGGATTTGTTTTCATTGTCAGAAACATTTACAGACTACAGCCAAAAAAAAAGTTTGTTTTGTTCTCAGCTGGCAGTGCTGTCCCTTCAGCTGGAGTGCCACACAACATTACACAGAGGTCGCTCCCATTAGCTCTCCATCCTTGTGTTCTTGAAAGAAGGGACTGGCAAAAGCTGCAGAGTGTTCAACCAGGATGAGCACACCTGGATGACCTCTCACCTCAGCTGTACACAACCTGGACCAGAGGCCCATAATTAACGTTAGCAATAACCATGTGCTTGCCAGCAATTCTAAACAAAAAAAAAGATGGAAAAGGATCGTCTGAATTGATGTATTTAAATACAGTTTGGCTTACAAAGGAAAAAAAATGGAGGAAGAAATAACAAAATTAAGTACCAAAGCATTTAACTTTCTGGCCTGGCTGTCCCCTTCCAGACACTGAATTCCATTTATCTTAGCATTAATCAGACTGGGCTGACCCTCAGCCTCGACACACAGCTATCCATTTGCTGCATCACAGTTGTCCTCTTCATGTTTTAGACAGAAAATCCAAAGGTTTTGGCAAAGAAGCATTAGAAAATTTGAGGATGAAATATTTAACATTATCTGGCTTTGGCAAGAGATGCCTCTGATACAAAGCGAAAACACTCCCTCCTTTCCACGGGAGGGGGAAGGAAATTATTCTGAGATAAGGGTAAATGCTTGGCTTCTCACATTTCATCCTGACAGCGGGGCTTCCCCTCTTTCCTGGCACCACACAGAGAAGTCAGAGTAGCTGCAGAAGGTGCTTACTGGTGACGTGACTAACATGGACTAACAAATGAAAGGAGAGGGCAGACGAAATCTGTTGGAAGGCTTGCAGTAGGACTAGAGGTGTTGTACGGAAAGCACAGAACTCCTGCTCAGTAAAGCACACACACACATCTGTCCAACACCTTGGAAATGTTTTCATTAAGAGAATAACCAGTAACAGCAATAGAGCCCGTGCCCACCAGGTAGCTCGTGTTACCAAAATAACACGATCAGCTTACCAGAGATACGGGGCAACAAAACAGCCCTCGGCGTCCCAGCAGGTTTCAGACAATTCTCTCCCAACGCTTCACATTGGCAACTGCAAATAAGAAGATACTGCTTTAAAACGCGAACCTTCAGCTGCAAAAGTCCTTCCTAAACGGGCTGCAGCTAGCACAAGAAGCTCAGCTGCTACATTGGTGTGCCCTAATTCAAAGGTGGAAAGCACCAGCGACACGGGTCATGGCTGCTGGAGCCTTGGTGTGCCTGAAGAGTGGGCTCAGCAGGGGGGCACTGACAGGTACACACGTCATGGTTGAAAACCAAAGGGCTTTCAGAATGCTTCTGTATGTGCAAGTGAAAAAAACCCACAAACAAATTTCTTGGCAATACAAGCTGCAGAAAAGCTCCACTGCAGGAGATCCAACTGTTTTTTTTTAAAGATCTTTAAAAGTGTTTTGACTTTACACTGGATGTAGCTTCCCCTCACCCCAAAGGCCTCCAAAACCATGGCTTCCGCCTAAGCGCCTCTGGACAAAGCTGCAAAAACCCTGAGGTGACCAGCAACGCCCACGAGAGCGGTCTTCACAAGCCCCATTGTTCTGACTGCCAAGTGCTGTGAAAGCTGTTATCTCCCAAAAAATATACCCAAGTATCGTGTGGCAAACACACATTTGTCCAAAGCATTAAGTATCTGACTTGCTTCATTCTCACACAGCCGCTCCAGCAGGCGCTCACAGCGCGAGCCACACGGGATGGGATGCACAGCTCTGTGCTGAAGACCCAAGCCCTCAAATTAAAGCTCCAGACTAAAGGCAACCACTCCTAAGGCACTCCGAAGGGATGGCGCAGCACTGCCCCGCACCCAGTGCGCCAGCAGACTTGCTCTCTGCAGTGACACAGCACCGTGCTGGGGAAGGCCAACGTGCACAAACCTATCCTCCTGCTGCTAGGACGTTTGCTGCACTCAGATGTGCCACAACGTGTGATAATTTTCACATCCAGGTCAGTTTTAAAAAGTATTTATTGTGCTGATGCCAGGGAAAGAATAAACAGCCCTTTCAGCACCCGAAGAAGGGGCACTGAGTGCTAGGGCTGACGCAGCAGAATAGGATGGCTGAGGGCAAACATGCATCGAGCACCAGGAACACCTCATGATCGCAGCACGTGCTTTAGGGAGGTCTCACACGCGTCCACATCCAGCTGCTATTAAAAACCAGCGCCGTAATTCTCTGCCTTGACACAAACCCACAGCTCACCGTGAACTGTGTCTTATACAACGGCTCCCAAAGGCAGTGTCTGGTTACCTGCAAAAAAGGTCAGCTCCTGCAGCTCCCTACCAACCAGCTAAATCCCACCAGCTCTGCGGGCTGCTAAATACAGCACGGGAAGCAACAAGGACCCTGCTTCCCTCTGAGGTACCGGGCTGACCAGGCAACAGGCTCGGCTGACAGCTGCTTGGCTGCACACAGCCACCTCTGACGGGAAGCGGTGCAGGTTCACGGAACAGAAAAGGCTCTGAAGGCAAACTGTGCAACACCTGAATGCCTCTTCAGAAAGGCTTCTCTGGCCCTGCCCATGCTTTCAAAAAGGCAGGACATTTAAGGAGCAGGATGTGGATGTATTTTGTATGTTTTAGGTCCAAGAAAAAAGCTTCTCAAAATCTGCAACAAACTTTTTATTGAATTTCATGAGGTTTGGAAGAAACCACTGGGTCTCAAGAGTTTTGCAGAGAACCTTAAAAACAGGAGAAGCTGTTCCAATACAAGTGTTAATAACCCCACTTGATTCCTGCCAGCCCTCAGAAAACATTCCCTGACACTCGCGTTAGCATTCCTCCGGCAAGGCTGCTGGGCACAGATAAGCACCTAAATGTTATCACTTCCTAAGGCAACAAGTGGTGCCAAAATCGAGGAAAAAAAAAAAAAAAAAAGCAGCAGGCTGTGCGAAGAACCATGACAACAAAGTCACTGCCACCTCCAAACCAGCACTGCAGGAGGAGCAACCCCAGGCACAGGGATGTGACCATTTAACACCAAGTACATCCAAGTCTGCAACCCCACGAAGGAAGATCAGGCCCCGCAGTGTGCCCGCACCCCTCCCCTGTGTGGCTGACCCACCAGGAAAAGCAAAGGCTGCAAGGTGGAAGAGGGAGCAGCACTATTTCCTTCAGTACGTCTTACAAAGCCACGAGCAGGTGGTGAGGAATGGGCTCTGCACCACCTTCTATACGCCCACAGCAGGCTCAAGCTTGGGATTTTGGGTTGAACACACACTGGGCTACCCATGACATGCACTGTATGCAGGGTACCATCCTGCTGCGTGGCTCCAGTGCTTCAGGTGACCTGAAGAGCAGCACCTAAACTAAGCTTTGGCTTTGAGCCACCCTCCCAGGATCCCTCCCAGTGGCTGCTTCAGCCACCAGGTGAACACCACAGGAGATGGGAGCAGCCACAGCGCTCCTTGCCTTCCCTTGGAAGATGCTATGGAGAAGTGAAGGAGAGGGACAAACTATCAGTCACATCCCAACAGTGACAATACATCAAGGGGAACAACACCTGAGCAGCTGAACACTGCAACAGAACCCGTTGCAGCAGTTGCAGAACCCCCAGCCCTGGGGACACTCCCACCCCGGCTGACCCCTGAGCAACCTGATCCGGCTTCAAAGCCGCCCTGCTCCAAGCAGGGTGTAGGACTACATGTCCTGGAGGCTGATGTAGGCTGGAGGTCAAGGTGGTTCTTGACATTTACATAAGAGTGTCAACTGTTGTTAAAAAAAAAAAAAAAACACCTTAAGTTTTAATAAATGTTTATTGAAAATAAGAAAGCTGTCACTAGTTTCTTCACGGAAAGGATGCATCTAGCAAGAACACACAGCGTGAAGTGAAATGACAAATAAATAAAGCTGGTTTTGAAAGCTATTAACTGAAGGTTCCCCCCTCTGCTGAAACACTGCACTTCTGCCCCACCATGTCACAAACACAATGTTACACAAGCACAGCTTTTGAGGAGAGGTTCCCCATTTCTCTGCAGCACTCCCGCTCCCACCTCACCCAGCTCCACCTCCTCTTGCACATCGCACTCACCACTCGGCTGCCTCTGTTTTCTCCTCAGCTTCAGCTTGCATTTTGTCTGTGTGCTGTTCTTACCCTCTTCCCTTATGTTCCTCCCAAGGCAGGTGAGCTTTTCAGCTCGTTTCACCCTGCTCTTAGCAGAACTTCCCTCCTGTTCCTTTACCTCGGGGGTGATGCAGTCGTCCTGAGGCCAACCTAAGAGCTCGCAGAGGTGGGAGCAGTGGGACTGCTCACCCTGAGCACAGCTACTGCCCTGCAGCGAGCTTTGGAACACACAGGTGGAGATGAAGTGCTGGTCCTCAGGGAGATATTTTCCAGTTACATGGCCATCTGTCCTATCCGAACCCCTCCAGATTCAGTAACAATTTCCAGCTTGGAAAACAGTTAAATGCGATCACAGATGGAACAATGGAAGAATGAACTGGAATCAAGACAGCAGGAGCAGAGCTGACCACCCAGCAGCTAGTGCTAAGAAAGCAAGCTTGGACCTGGCAGTCAGCAGGGACCATTTTTCCCACGACGGATGTAAGAACTTCAGTGATGTTTATTCTTAGGCGGGATCACAGTGTACTCCAATAAGCAGGAGATCATTAGGAGAAAGTGTTTCTGAATAGAAAGCTCTCTATCATCATTCTTCACTGATCTCAAACCAACATTATAGGCCAAAACATTGCAGCAAGCTTGAAACCAAAACCTGAAGCCAATTTTGTTTTTTACTATAAAAAAAATCCGGTTTTTCTTTGAATTATTTTTTTCATTTGGATAAAACCTTGATATTTAAATGCTGCAGTTGTGTTTGCAAATGAGCCAAGACATACGTCCTCTGTCAGATCTTTCAGTGAACCACTAGAGGCCTGCAAATCATTTAACAGCCTATTCTTATTTTCCTTTTTTTTTTTCTTTGTATCCCTTAGTTTTACATGCATGACAGATGAGTGACACCTACCCAGAAGGACAGAACTGCCACGCAGAACAGTGGGTATCCACAGCTCACACAAGGGTGGATCCGATTCCAGTGGTCATACATATGAAAGATGCATGAAGCTCCCAGAATCCTGATCTGGGGCCTGAACTGGTGGAAGCTGGAGCAGATTTGTGTAGATTTGAAGCTAGAAGAATAACCTGTGCTGGGAAGGAAATATGCCCAGAGAGAACCAAACAGCCACGAAGAGTAGGGCAATGACTGCAAGGGATGGAACAGAGGAAAGCAAGTGAGCAAGACTGGGGTCAGACAGCAGGAGTCTTCCCCGGAGACGGCAGGGCAGCACGAGGGAATAATTTCCCATACTCCCCATTCTTCCACTAGCACCCTCTGTGCCCTTTGACACAAGCCAGCTCTCCCTCCCTTTTTTCTTCCCTTCTAAAACAAAGGCAGCAAACAAGTAGAACAGGGAGGAGAGGCTGCTGTTTGAAGCCCCGAGGGTTCTACTCATTCCTTCAGAACTGTGCTCACCCTCCTCCCCCAGGATCTTCCTCTCACTCTGCCCTCTGTTACCCAGATGAAAGCAGAGGAAGCCGGGGTGGCATTACACAACGCCCAGCGAGGCAACCCCACGTGCTGTATTGCCCTGGGTCCATGCAACACTGGAGATTGAGAAATAACGCAGATGAAAGTTCTGGAAGTTGGATGAACCAAGTCAATGCGATGTGAAGTCGCTCCCTAGATCCTGCCCCACCGAGCTACTTCAGCCACGACACCCGGATTGCAGCTGCCAGCCTGCGCACACACCGATCTCGCTGCCCTACTTCCCCAGCACAAAGCCTCTCACAGACCTCCCAGTGCTTTTGCCATGAGACAGCTCTGAGTACCAAACACCAGCCACAAATCACCGTCCATTTCTGAAAGCAGGAGGTAGGTTAAGCTACTGCAGGGTGCCTAGAGCAGGACACAGTCCCCAGGGATGCTCAGAGCACCAGCACGGCCAGGAGCTGCAGGCACCAGGAGGCTGCTCTGCTATCTGCACCCACAACCAGAGGCCACTATTCTGCTGCACCTTGAGCAATTCAGTTATCCACTGAAGCATTAATCCCTTAACTCTTAAATCCACCGCTCCACGCTGGTTCGTGTCCAGACCAGATGCTGGTAAAAAGCACAGCCCACACTAAGTGCACGACACTGAGTGCTTGCAGGACCCTAAGGCAGCTGACGAATCACTTCAGTCCCTGCAGAAGCAACTTCTTCACAGGAAAGGTCACTTCTCTCTTAAGCTGCTGCTTACAGGTTGCTCAAATAGCAGAGCGTAGAGTTATCACCATTATGATGCCCTGGCAGGACAGGCAGGGTTTGGCTGCAGCTGACCTGCACTGCAAACCCAGGAGGTTAATTCAAAACAAGGAAAGCATGAGTTGAAGGAGTTCTTCACTAGTACCTGAAAACAGGCCTGCTATCAGCACTGAACCAAGCCACCGCGTCTGAGGAGCTGAGCGAAGCAGGCAGTCAGCTTTAAAAGAGACCCTTTTGTGCGAGCTGCCACCGAAGTCCACCTTCGGTGTTATTCCAGGATCAGGTTAGCTTTGCTAGGCCCAGAGAGCTGTTTTCTAGAACACTGTCCAGATACTGGTTTGGGCATCACCCACAAGGCTTGAGGCTCACCCTTCAACCACTCACTTCATGTGTAAATACAGTACAGCAAAAGCCAACTTACAAAGATAAAACCATGTGTGCTTGTGCGTGATAAGGCCAGAAAAAGTTGAGTAAGCAAACACGAGCGGCCTGAGTGCAAGGCCTTTCCTGCAGCTACCGCACCAGCAGCAGGTTCAGTTCAGAAGCAGACACATGATTTACCAGCACAAGTTTCTCTTCTCCTCACGTCTGAGCTGCTAACCCTTCCCAGAGCACAAACAGCTCAGTGCAGGAATCATTTCCAGTTCCAACTGTCAGCAGCCAGGCGTCGTGCAGGGAGAGCAGGCCTGCACTAGCACTGCCCTTCAGCTGGGCACTACGGGAAGAACCTCGGCTCCCTGCACGCACCGAGGGCTGCACGGAGCTCGGATGCCTTCCCTAATTAAGGAGGCTTCCTATATTTAGATCATAAGGGACAAACAAACTGGTTTGGCTAACCTACCAGCATGCTGCCTCCAAGGAACTGCTGCTCAGTGTTCTTTCTTTGGCCAGCTGGTTCCATTCACTAAAGCTGGGAGAAAAAGAGAGCAAACACCTTCTCTTATCACTGAAGAGCTTTAACATCCTCCAGACTTATTAATAGCAGATTATTCCATCTTTCTCCATCCATGGAAAGTCAGTCACCTCCAGAAGCAGGAAATATTTATCACAACACTGCTAACTAAGGCCCGGAGACAGGGCTCAGGTGAAATAAAAAGCAAGCAGAGGGAGTCAGTCCTCACAAGGGTGCTACAAATAAACGCAGCAGGAGGACATGGAGAGAACTGCACATCAAGCTGGAGCAAGGAGCTCTGAGCAGCCAGGGCTGTGTCTTGCTTGAGACCGATCCAGCCCCCAGGATTTAAGGGGCATTTCTGCTCGTGACTGGGGAGGCATGAGGTGCAACGGCTCGTCCTGTATCTCTTAACGTAGCCCAGAGAAATGAAGCACAGTAGGACTTGCTCCACAGCCTCCGTGACTAGCTTTGAAGGTTGGTTCCACACATTGACTGATTAATTTTGTCAACCTGAAATCCGGCCCTCCAGAGGACAAGGAGCAGTGTTTTAGAACACATTGGCGTTTTTCCTCCAGTTCCCGTAAGCCTCCAGCTACTGAGTGGAGGCAGTGTGCTCCGCAGCTGTCTGCTCAGATCCTGGACATGTCAAAAACCAGTTGCACTTTCTGAAGTTCTGCTCAGAGACTAGCCAGGGAGGCTGGCTTCAGTCACGACAACACCCTAAAGTCTTCTCCTCATATCACATGCCCCACAGCACAGGAGGTCCACAAGCTCAGCTCACACCAAGCTGGCAGGGATGTGCAGAGCCAAGTAAAAATGTACTTGGATTAACAAAACATGTTTACTCCAAAAAACTAAACAGCGTTCAGCCAAAGTTAAATACATCTGGGCACTCTGGAGAGGCACCAAAGGGCTTTTTAGGGCACATGCACCACAGCCATGTGCTTCAGGTGGAGCTGAAGTTCGCCCAACCTGTACTTCCCAGGCAGACTCCCACTCCCCACCTCACGTTTGAAGTCAAAAATCCACTGACCTGGATGTTCAAGTTTTCTTCAGGAGTTACAAGCAGGCATTTGCCTTCTTTGGAGAAAGGACTCAGCCCCCCCGGTAGCTGCAGCCCCTTCCAGGCAGCGTTCCAGCAGCCACACCACGCGGGAGGAACAGGTTTCCTTACCGAGCAAAGGCTCCAGTCAGGTTTGCTCGCCAGGACCCACGCTGAGTTCCACACAGCTGGTTAGGACCCCAGGAGCCTAATTTACACCGAGGGCCCTTTAAAGAGGCATGGACTACAGCAGTTCAGCACTGCAGCAGCACTCTTCCCACAGCAACCTGTCCCCGCTGCTGAGCTGCTGCAGCATTGCCTTTGCCTGCACAGAGTTGGTCACACCCTGGGGGGCTCGACAGGAACACCCAGAACACAGTTCTCCCCAGAAGGTGACTTGGGGGGAGTCAGCCAAGGCAGACAAACGCTGCCCTCACTGGTTTCCCCCAGAGAAACTCATTCTTCCTGGCAGATACGCTGAACTCTGTGAAGGAAGCACACTAACAATAACATCTTAAAGTGTTTTATCCTTCAAAGGACATTCACTCCTTCCTAATGTGACTCAAAGTAAACCTGGTGAGCTAAGAAAGGCTTGGGTGTAATTCAGAGAAGCTGTCAGTCTAAGGAAACAAAGCTGGGGCTCCCCAGCCCAAACACAACGCACTCACGTCTCTGCCATGGGCACTACAGAGGCTCAGCAGTTGAGTGCTGCTGATGCATCAGCTCAGAATTTCCATTTTAAATATGGTTTAACCCTGGATTTTAAACAAAACGTACATCAGCCAGCAAGGCCTTGCCTTCTTACAAAGAAGGATCCCAAACCAACCTCGCTGTAAGTTCAGCGCATTCTATTCAAGCTGCATTTCATGAAGGCATGCAGGAACACGTGCACTAGTCCACAAGCTCACTTAAACATGACAACTGTCTAATTTAAGCATGTATAACACCTGAATTCTCACCTTTGAATTATCTGCCAGACACTGATCCACAATTGAATGCACAGAGGAAAAACTTCACAGCAAAGGTGAGTTTTTAATTCTTCATCCTTGAGTTTGAAATACCCTCTGGTAGCTGACTGCACAGCAGGAAGGTAGCATCTGCTCCTGCTAAACGTGAGCTCACATCAGTCTCAAACCCGTGGGGATAAAATACTCCAGTTGTATTCATTCAGATGAAAAAGGCAATCAGGAAAAAAAAAAATCAATACAACATAAACAAGGCACAATAAGGTCAGTCCTTGGGTTTTGAGAGCCAGCTCACTGCTCTGTTCCCAGTGGAGTTAGACAGCAGAAAAGAGACCTCAGGTGACAGCTTGTTTTGTGCCATGTACAAGCAGGATGAAGCTGCTGGGCAGCACAAACAACTCTGGAGAACTCAGATTGCTCAGGTAATCGAGGCGCTCCCTACGGTGTCTGGTCAAAGTGCAAACCAAAACAAGTTTATTTCCTTCCCATAACCAAAAGCTGTCTGCAGTGAAGCTTGCCATCAGGTTCAGGAGAACTTCACGGAAAGCATTCCTTCCAACACCCAGACTCAGCACCTGAGCTCTGCGCTGCTGACAACCCCAGAACAAGATTCAACATTCAGTTACAGAAAAGCAGAAGTTAATTCCGCCCCTTTACGCCCAAATGCTCAGAGCTGTGTTGACAAGACATCTGGGTCAGTGACAGCACTTTAAGAGCACCACCTCAGCATCCAGGCCTTGTTTTTTTGAAAGGGCTTACAAACCATTTTGTGTATCTAGATTAAAAGGCCAAAAACCAACCAAACTGCCTTACCTGGATGGAGGACTACACCCCGACCTAGGGGAGCTTACTTGATGAGCTTAAATTAATCTGTTAACCAATTAAACAAAAATCCAAGGTATGCGTTAATAGAAATACCATAGCTGTGTCATTAGCTGGGAGATAAAACCTCTCTGCATCACTTCCAGGTCCAGCTGACCAATGTTCTGAGTAAGGCTCTGCTTTAGCATTGTATTGCTCCACACACAACAGTGCAAGAAGTCCAGGCACCGCTGTGTAAATGCTGCTGCCAGGGCAGGCATGCTTGGGTGGTGATTTTTTTGGACTAGGAGTTCAGGCTGTTAGTTTGCTGCAACTGCATCCTAACATGCCCACGTACAAAAAACAGAGTTGAGAATTGCACATGAGGAAATGCAAACACTATGGTCACCCGCAAAGCATTAGCTCAGCTCTGAGCATGCATGACCCCCAGCTCTCTCCTCCATCTGTTCTTTCCAACAAGCTCCTTCCTCTTCCCAGATGGAGGAACGCTCTCTGAACACAGACTGTAAGGTTGAAAACTAAGCACAGTGAGTTCCAGCATCAGAAAGATCTTCCAGTTTTGGTACCCACTACAGGTGTCTGAAGCCTAGTTCTTCAAATACTTCCAGTTTTTACACTTTTCTGCTCCATATTCAGGGAGCACAACCCCACCAGCCACAGGTTTGAGCTGCAGGGATGAGCACCCTGTCCAGATCCACAGCTCCAGGCCCCAAAAGCCTGACTGCACACAGCTGTAAGGGCTTCCAGTAACTTACCACCCAGCACCACAACCCAAAGCAGGGCAGGGGCACAGCCAGACCTCCAGGGTGGCAGCCACCCACCCACCGCAACCACCACCTGGCTGCTCTTCCCACGTGGAGCTGCTACTCCCTCACCCAATGCTTCCACAATCACCAGGCAATCTCTGGTTCTGCTGGGCTGCCTGGCAGATTTCAGGTGTCCGGGACTGTTGCAGCCTCTCCTCGGATCCGTTATTACCTGTGGATGAAGCACTAACACCAGTGCACTCATAGCAAGGCAGATTGGACGGGCCTCTGAATACTCCAGCCAGCACTGCTCCCACAAGCAGCTTAACCTGATTATATTCGTTTATTGGCTCAATTGCATAGTCCAGATAAACCTCTTCTGGAGAGATGAACTCCTTGGCAAGCCTTCAGAACTGAACAGTGCTCACACCCGGTACAGTGACTTCAACAGCAGCCACAGCCCTGCAGGTGGGAGCTCAGGTCATCAAGAACTCATTGGAGCCCAAACAGGCCACAGCCAGCCCCCAGAGCCCCCCTCACAACATGCAGCCCCACAGCCAGGGGTAGAGTTGTCTGGTTTTGGTTTCTTGAACTTCATGTTAGCAGTGAAAACCTTTCAGCAGAAGCAGGTGACCCTTCTCCCCTTCCAAGTTTCTTTGCAGAGAAGGATGCTGCAGTTTAAGCTGACAAAGCTGCATACATGCAGGGGGGAAGACAACACTAACACTTCTGGGGCATTCAAATTTTATACATGCTTGAGTAAATTTGTGCTAAAACTAGAAGCCCAGCAAGCTCTGACATGCTCCTGTACAAGCAGTTTTATACGGGTCAGGAGAAACCGCCCCTCACCAGCAGCTTCTCAAACAGCTGTGAACGCAGGCTACTTCCTTCAGGTACAACCACTCAGTGTCACAGCCAGGGAGTGCCACACACCGCACAGCACCTACCCCAGCCAGGCATCGCTGCCATGCATGAACTCTGCCTGCCGCAGCTTTAGCTCCTGCTTATCTCATCAAAAGGATGTCAGAGGTCTTGCGCAAGTTCACCTCTAGCATATTTGTTCTCCTCCTGGGTGCCACTGAATGAAACGGGAGCTAATGAATGGCACAGGAGGAGTTATTCCATTACCCCATGGTGACAGAGGGCCATCTATTCCTTGGATGCGATGTCAGAGCTGAGAACAAGCGAGACTTGCTCGTGCTTCCCCTGCTCGCCCAGCCAGCAGCCTGCGGCCTGCACCGACAGCTCCAGCAGGGCTGCCAGAGCACGGGGAGGGCTGCTCTGAAGGCAGCAAGGCAGGGAGGAACTGAAGCCTGCCATTTCGCTTCACAGGAGGAGGGAGGACAGGGGGAGGTTTTCAGCAGCATGCGTGTGATGTACGGGTCTTGGGCAGGTATGGAAGTCAGCGCAGTAGGGGCACTCTAGCTCACCACATTTTCTTCCCTTCCCTCCAGTGGTGTCAGGAGTTTAATGCTTCCCTACTCCAAGCCACCTGTCTCTTGTACTGAAGTCTACTGCACCACCAGAAACAAGACACTTCAGGGAAGTCTTAAGCAAGGTGCAGACCCTCCAGCCATCGGAAGGCTGCCTTTCAGCACTCAGGGTGAGTTTCCTTCCACTTCCAGATTAACTCATGCTGTCTGTGCTGGTCAAAAGACTGTCCAGATCTTCCAGGCTGACCAGGCAGTTTAGCAAAATATTTTAAAATACTGTCTCAATTTCCCAACTCTGGGAATCCTTCTCACTGACAGCAGGTAGCTATGCCAGACAGTGCCCTTCAGGCAGCCCAGCTCCTGGGACAAGTTCCCTCCCACCCAGAACACCGCTGCATGTCCTCTAAATGGAGGAAGCTTAGGGCCAGGAGCAGACACTGAACAACCCATTGCAGAAGCCTGCAAGTGTCCTCGCCTCTACCACCCTGACTAACAAGAACTAAGCCAGCACAGAAGCCAGCTGTGGAAACAAAGGAAAAGCCAGAGGGTCTGAGAAACCAGAACCAGAAGATGGACTTGTCATGCAGAAAGAAGCAGAAGCATCCTCCTGACATGTCACCCTCCTGTGGAAGAGCCCAAAGCAAGCCTTGCACGTACCCATCCTACAGAGACTGCAGAAACCAAGACGTGCCCTTTTCAGGGAGTCAGATCTTCCCATAATCTGAACAGCCACACATCCCTGAGCTTGCAAAATGCTCCAAAAGCAAAGGGTAACTGTGCCATGCCCCACGTCATACTGACAGAAACACTATCTCCAGCGCAGCATGTGCTGCTCCGTCACTCTCATGTGTGTGCCTGTAAGATGTACTCATAGCCAGGAATCAGGTGCTGGCGGCACAATTACTCTGTCAAGAACGCAGCGCTTGAAGTATATTTAGCACGGTTCTGTTAACAGGATAGCTAGCTAACATCACGCTCTTAAAGAGATCCCAGACTGTAAGCCCACTGTTGTTCTGCGAGCATTCAGCTTGCTCTGTGGTAATTGCTCAGAATACTTGTACCTAAGGTGTGATGCTAATTCCACAGCAGCACCTGCAAAACTGAAAAAAAAATCACTTGGCTTTGGGGCAAGTTTCTACTATAGCGGGTCTGAACTGCAGGGAACAGCATCAACACCCAGCCACCATCTCCCAGACAGCCAGCAGCAGGGTGCATGCATGGTCTGAGTCTGAGCACTCAGCCCCATGCTGCCCTATCACACAGAAGCAACGCTGAGATGCTCACCCAACAGTCAGTGCCCTCACACCCACTAGCTGGGCAGAGCACAGCTGGAAATGAGAGCCCAAAGGGAGGCACAGGAACACAGAGCCAGCTGAGGAACCGGGCTGAAGCAGCGTGCAGTTTGAGAGGGTAAGAGACAGAACTGAAGCCCTAAGCTGGGGGGCTGGAAGCCTTCACCATCCTGACCCAGGCAGTGTCACTGCCTGGAGTTCGACCACGTGCTGACATTCTCCTGTGAGTCAGCTGTTCCCACACAGAACATCCAGCTGGGTTGTCACAGCTGCTACAGCAGTGTTTGTTAACCCAGCTGGCACTCCAAGAAAACCACCAAAGCCACCTGCAGTCAAGATTCACCTTCACTAGAAGCACCCTCAGTGCTCCGCTCACACTAGCTGTGTGCAGAATCTGCCCTGAGGACCACAGGCAAGATTCTGCTCACCTACAGCTGGATGCCCGTGTCCCGCCTAGCCTCCCTCTCAGAAGGTCCACCCGCCATCACTGAGCAGTTCCCACCTACTCCCTACACTCAATTCAGAAGAAAGACACATGCTGACTCCACTTGTCTGATCTAGAGGGAGGACAGCAACATCCCAGTGTTCTCAGCCGCAATTTCCAGCTTAAACATACCCAGACAGGACTGCCAGCAGGAAGCAAGCAGCATCCAGCCTGCCTGGGGAAGCAGCAGGAATTAAAGAACTCAAGTGGACACCACACTCTTTGGTGCTCAGCAGCCTGAGGAACAAGCAGCTCAGAGAGCTCCCATGTGAACATCACTAGCTGCTGGCCTCAGTGGCTGCAAGGTCACTGCAGTTCTGACACATCCAGCCGAGGAGTCAGTTATAAGACAGCACTCCCAACACCGCTCCTATTTTCTCCAAGCTTAGAGATTAAACCAAGTATTCCACTACTGGAATTTTCATTATCAGGAAGTCGCAATAATGTTCATTTGGTTGGTTTGTTCTCCCCATACGATAGCTCAGTTTAATGCTTTGAGCTAACAATTATTTATTGCTTAACTAAGGTAAATGCAAACAGAGGCCTGAAAAGTACAAAGCAAGCAGTAGGAAACCAAGCTCAACTGCTTAAGACAGGCTGAATGCACTGCGATCACCTGCAAGGGTCAGGGAAATCCCCACACAGCTCTAACATGCATCAGAAGTTTAAAGCCCTGATGTTCAGAGCTTGGGAAAGCTATAGAAAAGTTACACAGCAAGGGAAAGGTTCACACTTTCTCCAGTTGGGGTTGGCAGTGAGGAAGAGAAGTGCATGGCAGCAGCAGTGCCTCGGGTCACAGCGCCCGACTGAGGAGAGGCCGAGCAGGGATGTGACAGCAGCAGGCGGCAGTGAGGCTCAGCACAGCTCTGTCTCACAGACCAGTCATAGGAGAAGTTTCACCAACTTACTCTGGCAAGACTGAGCCTGAAGCAGCTCATGCAGCTCACTTACTGACAGTGAGAGATGTTCAACCTATAGATGAAAGCCTTTGAGTGGAAGTGACCCGATTATGGTGTTCTTCCACTGAACAATGAGCTTCATTCAGCAAGCCTAGCACGCTGAGGAAGTCCCTGAATAGACAGCTCGAGAGTGATTCAAGTGTCAGTCTTCATGAGAATAGCCAGGACAAAGTGCTTTTTGTTCCTACCTTTGAGATCTTGACAAATCAAAAATAGATCAAGTGTGCTCGCAGCCTAGCTTCTAGCTCAGCCTGACACCCGATCCCGCCGAGGAAGACCTGCCAGCCCTGCGGTAACTCACACCAGAGCGCACAGTGGTGCATGACGGCCCTCTCCCTTGCAGGGGGTCTGGAGGGAACCACGCTGCTCCAGCACTGCAGCAAGCTCACAGGTGACCACTCTGCTCCCAGTTAAGGCACAATAACTTCAGGAGGAGGTCCCAGCTGCACAGGTATTAGCCAGGAACAACAAAACCCTCAGTAGGATCCACAGGAGTCTCTGCAGGAGTGCTACTGCCAAGGAGGGTTTTATTACCCCAGAGCAGGCTCCGAAATAGACATTTGTTGTCGGGACACTTCACCTTGCTGTTTCACCAGCATTGCTATTTGCAGCTCAGTGACCAAACCCAAGTTATTCAGCAACTTCCAACACCCAGTTTCAGTGCACTAGCTCCAGCAGCTGGGCTGCACGCATCGCCATCCAAACACCTTCAAACCCAGCAACACCGCTCCATGCCCCACAGGGGCTAAGCACATTTTATCTGTGGAAAACACACCAACATTTATCAACTGAGATATCAAACAGTACTGCAAAATGCCACAAGGCAGCAATTCAACCGTTTCAGTTAACAATTAATAAAAAAGGCCTCTGGAAAAGGCAGGCATCTGCTCCCACTTCCTGCATAAATCTCCCGCACAGCTCAAGCAGTGCCACAAGCAGGTAACCTCTGTGCCAGCAGCACAGGCAAACCCTCAGAACACAGCAGGGAGGGGGGGCCATCTGGGAGGGGCAGCTCGAGGCCAGCAGTGGCCCCGCCGCCCGTGCCCAGGCTCCCTGCAGCAGCATTCCAGCCCCACAAGGCAGCCCGTGTTCTCAGCTCACCGCAGGCTCTGCGGAGCGGCCCCACCGCCCGGAGCCTGTCCCAGGCTGCTGCACTCTGCCCGTGAAGGCTTGCAAGCCAGCAGCTTCACCACAGGACAGAGAGCATTTTGTCTACAGAAGAGAGAGCTCTGCAGAGGCTCTTGTTAGATGTTCTGCTTGCAGCAACCCTGGTCTAGAAGGATGGCACATAGAAGAAAATCCTCTAGTCGTGCTGAGCATAGCACCACGGCATGTGGAACTATCAGGATGCAAGGGACTGGAGCAACGCGCTGAAACAAGAAGGTTAAGCCACAGGTTTCTACCTCAAATCTCCCTGCAAGGAGGCTGCGTCACTCGTGACAATGACATAGAACACTGGAAGGAAGGAAACCCACATTTGAGTTGTGGTGAACTTCAGAATTGACCTCAACTGAGCTGGTGGGATGGGAGCAGCACCAGCACTGTTTGTGACAGCTTCACAGACACAAGGCATGGAGAAGGCTCCAGTCCAAGCCTGCTGCTCGCACAGCCTGCTACTTCTCCCCTCCAAAATGCAGTGAGGTTTAAGCAGGCCAAACCTAGCTAGGCAAACTACACTTATTTCTGACTTCAGAATCAAGAGCCTTTGCTCACTTCCATTCAACCTACTGCAAACACTCCATTTAAGATTTTTTTTTGCCCACTGCATGCTATAGTGTTCTCTCTGCCTGCTTTGTTTAGGTGAGACACTACTAAGGACTTTCCCCAATCCCCCTGGAAAAGAAAACATGCAGAATGACAGCATTAAACATATCCCCTTCCAGATAACGCTACGGTCAGACACTTCACCTGAGAAGCATTTGGAAGAACCTCTTGGATTTCACAGAAAAGTCACCTGCAGATCAGCCCCAAACACTGATCCACGAGTTCTACACTACCCCTAAAACTGAAGGATGGAGGAGGCCCAGGAGGACAGGCCCAGCTCCACTTGCTGGAGGTCACTTCTACTTCGGCTTGAACTTAAGTTCGGGCTGACACACACCTTGGTGTTTAAGTAACAGACCTGGAGATGTTGGACATGGGTGAGTAGGAGTTAACTCTTTGAACAACTGCAGGTTTTAACAGGATAAATTCCTAGCCCACACTTAGAGTTTAAAGGTTACAAAAAGCTCTGTGTTGGAGGAACAACCAGCACCAGGGAAAAAGCTTTTTATAACATGGCAAGGATGCCCTGAATTCCATTCAGAGGCTGAGCTGTCACTCACAGCACGACCTACAGGTTCTCAGTTTCACAGAAGAGTCACAACTTTCTCTTTCACATTCTCATATGCAATAAAAATACCAGCATGTGCTAACTCTTAAGAGTTTGGTTAAGATTTTTGAGGGGTTACAGGTACAGTGGCTCCTCAGAAGCCAGCTAATAAGCAGGACACTCCTCAGGAAGGTTTTCATCCCTGGTACCTGCTCCAACACGCAGAATCTGCCCAGCCTTTCACCAAGACCTGCATACAGTCACCTCAGGGAGAATACAGCCACAGAACTTGACTGGTGCCTTCTGAAACACAGCGCTGGCTGGTTTTGTTCGTGAACACAATCCATTGAGCTGCTGTGCCAGTTTTTCCCCCGTGAAGCTCAGCAACCCTTCTCTAAATCAACCCTAGGGTATTCACCTCCTGCACTTCAGTGAGCTGCAAACAGCCAAGGAGATCTTAAGAACACCACCCCCACCCAGGGACCCTGCTCTTCCTCCTAAGCCTTCCAGAACCAAGGAGGAGGCTTGGAGCTGCAAAGGCAGGAGCTAGAGCACCAAAAGTTCCCTGTTCACAAATTCACAGGAGGCCAAAAGCTGACCTGCCAGGCAGCTGTACAGGTTAGGAAGCTGAAGAGTAACTTGGAAGGGTTCAGAGCACACCACATACAGCTCACCCTTCAGCCAGCTGCCAAACTGCTTCCTCCTCAGCCAGAGCGAACCAAGTCGTCTTATGCAAGAGGAAAAGTCTTCATGCCTTAGTGCTGAGTGAGAGCACGGCAGTCTAAGGAATGATGCAAGAGCGCTATTAACTTTAATAGGACTGCTTTCTGGGTGTGACCTCAAAGGGCAGCAGCACCTGAACTCATGCCTCACACAAACTGCTGACTGGAAACCAGTCTCAAGAGAAGAAAAACAGAAATAGCTGAGTGTCCATGTGCCACCAACCTCATACCAGTCCAAACAAGCAAAATTCCTTCTCCCTCTGGCCACAGCGCCAAGGGCTCCACACAAACGCCCCCACCCACCTCAGGCAGTAGCTGGAGCTGAGCCACCCTCCGCAGGCACATGTGGATCAGGCAGGTTTCAGGACTGCTTCCTGCTCCAGGCCGAATTACAAGCAGCAGGTTGGGCACTGCTCTCATCTCAGTGACTCTACACTATTCCCATCCTTAGTCCCCTCTACTGAGCTAGGAGAGCCACCAGGACTACAGCTCCCCAATGGTTTTTGCACTCCTTTCAACCTCAGTGAAGCAGCCTAGGAAGAAGCCAGCTTCGGCTGCTGGTAGGACCAGTTACTGAAACTCCAAGCAAGGCAATCATTACCCAGTGCTTAACGTGCCAAATTTTGCAAAAGCAGCACCAAGAGTCAAGATCTTCTAAGTCACTGGGGTTTGTTTCCATCCTCAGTTCAGCATCATGCTGCATTTTAGGGAATTCACTACTCACAGTGAGAATTTTTAGCAAACCCCAATGACACCCTCATCTCATCTAGAGAGGAGGGCCACCCTCGCCAAGTACGAGCACTCATCCCACTATTCTAAATCAAAAAAACACTTTTAGACACAGGGAAGGCATTTTAGTTCCAGCTGCTGAAGCCTGCAGGGAAAAACAATGCTGCAGTGACCAGGTGTGCTGTTACTGTCACAGGGCTCATCCGAGAAGCTACTGAGATGATCTGCTTAGGAGTAAAGTTCTTTTACTTCAACAAGCATTTACAAGTGCTTATACAGCCAGGTATCTGCCAACATCCCATACAGACAGATTCTGGAAGAAGGACCTACGAGTTTTCCTGCAAGGCTGTTTCTAGACAAACCCCTGAAACGTGGTTTGAGCACTGTGGGTACACTGGAGGGACAGGTACACCACCAGTGTACTGAAGCTGCAGTCCAGTCCTCTTTGTGATGAGCTAGGACGTGAGGACCTTTAGAGCAGAAATCTGCTCTCACCACATTTAGTAGTCTACCTGACTAGATTGTCCCCGTTTTTGCCAGCACACAGCCAGCAATGAGGTACGAGGCACCCTGACATGCACCTCCCAAGCTGCCCATCCCCTGCTTCCCATCTGCTTTGCACAGGGATGCTCTGCAGCAGCGCAGCACACTGAGCAAACACCTCCAAGCCATGTGACACTCATGCCGGAGTCTGAAGGGATAAAGGGATTCCAGTGCAAAGTAAAAGAAAACAAGCACGCCATTGTATTCCGCGCTACAAAACCACCATGCCTTGACAACAAGCCATTAGCCAAACCTACAAGGAAAACCTACCAGACCTCAAAATATTTCTCATTCCCATTTTTCCCCCTTTTTCCAGAGTTCAGATTTTCCCAAAGCGCAAAAAAGTACATTCTTTTGGAAGCTGCCCAAAGAAAGGTTCACTGGGCATAGACAAAGATGAGAGTTTAATTATAATGGCTATCCAACCAGAATATAATGCAGCGCTCACAGCAAATTCCTGCTACCAGCAGGGAGAGAAAACTGAGAAACTGAATTCCCAAACGTACTCATGACTAGCACAGCCCATCAGCATGCAATTAGGCAACAGGAACTCTTAATTGTAACGATGAAGACTTGTGTGATAAGGATTAGTCACTCATTTGATGACAAGCTTATCCACTCAAGAAAAACACAGTGCTCAGACAGAAACGTGGAGGTCTGCAGGCAGGGGCAGTAAGCTTACAGGTCTGCAGGAAGCAGGCTTCGCTGGCTTTCAGCTTCCACTTACAGGTAAATAATCAAAGTCAGTCAGAATGCAGTGTGTTGAGACACTGCAGTCATTTCTGGGACCAGAGTTTAACAGCGCCCACACTCACTAGTGTGCCTGCTCCCAGCAGTGAGAGGTGGGATGGAAAGAAAACAGAGCTGGCTCTCAAAGCAAACACCCCACCGAGGATGCCAGCAGTACAGTGAGGAACTGAGTTTCCCAGCACCTCAGGTTTGAGGCTCAATGACAGCAATGCAATAAGCACAGCTTTCCCAGGTACACACCGACAATGAAACCGACAGTCCAGCAGCCTGCCCTTTGCTCCTCAAGGCTCCAAACTCCACAGGACACAGAGACTCGAGCCCTACCTCCTGCTCCACGCTCCAAGGGTGCTGCAGCAAGTCAGACAAGGTTCTCAGTGTGAAGCTGCGCCTCACAGCATGCAGACAGGCACCTGTCCTCTTCTCACAAAGGTGGCAGGTAGCAGCTACCCCAGAAGGACACAGAGCAACACTAGGGAAAAGCTTCGGTGTCTAGAGCCTGCCTCTTCCCAGAAGACGTTGAGGTCAAAGCCTTCCCTTACACGCTAAGGGAAAGAGAAACTATTTCAGGTAGCAATATAGAATTCATGCTCTGAATATAGAGCTAGTTCCTAACACTGGACAGGGAAATGAGGCCCCCAGCAAGGCAACAGAAAGCAGCTCTGCCAGCATGTCTGTGGTGTCTGCACCAGGACACAGACCTCTGCGATTAGAGAGAAAAACTACAAACAATTCTGGCAAAGTAGCAGTCCTCCTCCACAAATTTGACCTGCAGCACATTCCCTACCCCAACACTGACTGCCCTCTAGGAACTAAACCTCAGCTGCACCAGCACAATCAGAAATGCTTCGCTTCCAGAGAATGAGACTTGTATGCACAAGAAACGTCTTCCTGCAGACAGACACCCTACCTAGAGTTCTCTAATTCAAGCTATTTGCAGAAAACTCAGTTAAACCACAATGTGTAGCTTCCCACCAGATTTCCCAGAGGAAAAGCCTTGCCACACTCTCAAAATAGGCTGAGGCTACAAACAAGAGAGCCTTTGGTAGAAGCTGTAGTCAAGTGGATCCTGTGCTCACAGCATGGGAGAATCAGACACAGGCAGAAGTTACCTGGACAATGTTGCTTCCATGAGAAATAGGAAGCTGGAGTTAAAAACATCTTTTTCAATTCTTTTCCCAGGAATGGCTAAAGTAAGTACAACCCGACAGGGCTGATCTTGCACATCTGCTAGAGACAGCACCAACAAAGAACAATTTCAGGTCTGAAATTAAAGCAATCCAAAAAAAAAAATCTGGACATATCCAACATTTCCCGAGTATGGCCAGCCTTGAGCTCACTGAATGCCTGCAGCTGCAGATACATGCACCTGCAGAGCTGCCCCAGCCTGAACAGCACCTAAATCTGGCTGCAGCCTTGCAGGCTCCAAGAGGTGTGCTGACCAGCCCAGGCCCTCTCAGGGACCTAATCCAGCAGGAAGAAAAGAACATTTACATTGATACTTCCTGTAACCAAGTTAAGAATGCAATCACAACCTCCTATGTTAAAGCTCAGCCAGGAGGAGGTGAAAAGGACAGCACCGTAAGAAATCTGACACTCACATGCTTGTCCGCGAAGTGGAAGAACATTCAAGCTCAAATCAGAGCAGACATGTGTCATCAGTTACCAGAACATAGACACAGCACCTTACCTACACACTCACCAACTCCTCGGCCATGCTCTGGCACTCCCAGGCACCTTGCCTCCTGCTCTCGAGTTCCATCACTTGAGCAGACCCCACAGCCCCTGCCACACAGAACGCAGCGCAGTCCTGTCCATGGCCTGCTCCAAGCACCCAGCCCTCCCTGAAGAGCTGAGGACTAACGCCACATTTCCCATTTTGCTCTAGCTTCAAACTAATTCCACAGTTCACGAGATTACTTCCCAAGCTCAGGGTTCAGGGCTAGGACTGGTTCTAAGGCTCCCCAGGATACATCATTGGGAAAAGCCCGCATGCTGACCATCACCCTGCTCTTCATAAACTGGAAAACAATTTGAAGGAGAACTTAAGAGTTACTAGAGACTTGTACCTTCCAAAGTATTAACTTTGAAAGAGAGGCAACAGTCCGTACCACATCTTTTATAGGTTTAGTTGCAACAGTACCTAAAGGTCACCCAGCTGCAAGACCCAAATCCAGCTCCCCCAAGGAGAGGCAACCTACTTACACCCTGTTCAGAGGTGGGTTTCATTTGTGTGTTTTTTTCTCTTCACCAGAGCTGGGAAGGGGTTCCACCAGCTGTGTGATAGCTGTTACAACATCTCACCATCAGCTGCCTCACTCACACAGATCTATATACACTCAGCACCTTCCAGCTGGAGCACACCAAGCTGACTTGGTCACCAGTACTGCCAGCATTAACACCCATGGGGGGACAGCACCCTCCCCAGTGCGTCCCTCAGCACCTTCCCAGCTTATAGCTTAACTTGAGACCAGATGCACACATCAAACCAGCTGCTGCTTTCCAAATTTTATGATTCTCAGTCAGAGGTGTTTCAGAAGATGAACTAAAGCTAGGTATCAGCAGCTGCATTTTAAGTCAAGCCTTTACAAAGAGTGCTTTTGGAAGGCCACTGATGACTCCAGAACTGCCTTCATCTCAGCACACAGAAAGCCTTTGGCTGTGCTCTTCTTCCCGAGCTCCCTGCGCACAGTGCAGACCTGCGGCTCCACCATTCCACCTCCAGGCATACCCTGCTGCTCCCAAAGACAATCTGCGCATCCCTAGCTCACACCACCACCACCCCCCAGACCCCTCTCCGCCTGCTCCTATGGTTCTGACCAGAGACTGAATGGAGGGGCTCCTTCTGGCACAAAACATGGCCTCCTGGAGTCACTACAGCCAGCTGGTGTTCACCTCCTTTCCATCAGCACCAGAAGCAATTAAACAGAAGGGGAAGAACAAGCCTGGGCTACGCTAACAACCAGCATCCCACCATATCGAGTGCATTCTGCCAGTAGTTCTCAGCCACCCACCCAAAGGGAGGGGACTAAGCCTTGGCTGGTTGTTATCATGCTCTGAATAAGAACCAAACGATGCTGCAGCTTGTGACCTCTGCCCATCCCACAGACAGACGCCAGCCCACGTGCCAGTCAGCACACCCGTATGGGCACAGGCTGTAATGCACTGCAAGCTGAGGTCTTGGGTTCTTTACTGACTTTAAAGAGTCCACATCCCTAGTCCTAAATGAGCACTAACTTCCCTTTCAGATCTTTCACACAAGCCGCTCAGTCACCCCGTAATCCTGAAGCTTCACAAAGATAAAGAAATAGTTGTCTGTGAAAGATTTGGTTAATCACAAGAATTAGAGCATGATCTGAGAGCTAGGCATATTCCCAAAGCTTTCCTAAAGGTACTGGAAAGTTACGGCACCAGTATCTAGAAGAGGGGTAGAATTACAAAGGAAGCTCATTTCTCCGGGATGTAAAACCCACATGCAATCTAACAGGCAGATCCTCACACCACCAGCAAGTCTAGAGACAGATGCAGAACAGTTGTACATTATGGCAAAGAACAGGCTTAGACTATTTAGTGCTTGGAAGCTCCCTCTGAAAGAAACAAGTTATATTATTTGATCCAACCCATGAAAGCAACTAGGAAATGAGACGACAGTCAGGTATCTGGGGTTTCCATCCTTACAATATTTGATAAGCACTACCATGCTACTTGGAACCACAGGCTCTGAAAGACACAGCTGATCCCAAGCAGAAGAGTCCCCTGATCACACCCAGCTATGCAGCCCCACATGGAGCTCCCAGAAGAGGAGCACCTGCCACGTCCCTCCGTTCTCTGCAGATGAGGGGATCTCAGACTGCTGGGTGCTAACCCAGTTCCTCCAATCCACTCCAGGGACAATTCCTTCTTCCTGACTCCAGCAGGCTTGTCAGGCTTCCTCCCATTACTCCAGCAGCCTAACAACACCCTTCTCCTCACGTTACTCTGTCTGTGCACATTAATTGCCAGCAAAGCACTGCTTAGGCCTCCTACTCCTGCAGGGCTGACAACATCTCTCCACCATCCTGTGTGGCATGTAGGAGGAATGAGACCCAAGATAAAGCGCTCTATCCTCTACCTTCAGAGGCTTAGACACACTCCACTTCCAGCTCCTTCAGTTGTGGATGGCCGTTTTTATGAGAAACCGAGCGCTTATCAAGCTGGCCTTGCACGTGGTTTCCTAGACAGGCCAACACTTAGATAATTTCTAGTTCAGACAGCTAACAGCAAAGGACACTAGCAACATCCTAAACTGGCACCTGTAACACTGCCAGCAAGAGAACTACCTTGACTCAATGTATTGCTCCTATAATCTCTACAGTTTTAAACAATAGCACCTTTTGGTGCAATTGCCAGAAAACACCACTGCTCAACACTTTTTCTGCACATTTCCCTCTCCCCCAACTCCAAAGCAAGCATACACAAACTCCTCAGCAGAGCATTTCAGAATCCCATGCCCCACCTTCACTTATCAGCAGATTTCAACACCTGCAGCCCACAGTATTTCCTGTACTAGGAAAGAAAGCACTTTGCTATCTCCTAAAACCACTGTGATCACTAACAGCTGAAGCAATGCAGATATCACATGTCAAGTCTCCTCCCTTCATGCACAAGCACTTGTTCATATGAACTCCCCTGCACCTCCACCTAAAGAGGTTTTCAAATACTACAACACACGCTTTAGTAACAGCCAGAAGTGCCTCAGCCCTCTGTTTAAAGCTTCGAACATGACAGGTATTGCACAAAGCCTGCCACAGCTCCTTCAGTCATGCTACCATCTCTTGCCAACGGACTTACCAAGGCATTTAAGATACTCCTTTATTTTCCACCAGAAAGCCAAGCTACATTCAGCGCTACTTCATGATTCCCTAGACAAGTTCTTTTCTTCTAAAAGAAAGCTTTATTGCACACGGGCTCAAGAAAGGTGAAGTGCTCAGACAGGAGAAATGCACTTATCAGGTGTAAACGCTGCAAGGGGTGCGGGCTCCCACCTAGCCCCTGCCCCAGCGATGGAGGTATGCATGGAAAGAAAGCAGGTCCCTGCAAGACAGATGTGAAGGAACACGAGGTCTCACCTGTTGATAAAGCAACATTCCCTGCTTTATGGAAGAAGGCACAGAGAAGGGAACAAATACAACACAAAAACCTAAACTCCACTTAAAATACAAGAACTTAACGCTTGGGGCCAGGAGGGTCAACACTACTTACCAGAGAAGGGCAGCATCTGCTCAGATCCCAGCAGAAGAACAGGACTGGTAAGAAGAACAGGGGAACGAGCCACAGTTAGTCCCCGCACGGCGTAAATAATGACCAAAAAAAGCCCCAACAAGCCCCGCTTATGAAGGGAACGGGAGCAGCAGCGCACCCCGGCCGCTGCAGTGGGAGCACCGAGCACGGCCCCGGCGGCAGGAGGCGACGCCTCGGCGGGGCCACGAGCACCGGGCGGACGGGAAGGGGCCGGGC
>VXAV01010371.1:120527-136491 GCA_013399715.1 Alectura lathami
GGCGGCCCTGCGGGTGTGGCGGCGCGGGGCGCGCTGCCTTTCCAGTGTTTATTTCGGTTTTTGTGTTGGCGTGGATCTTTGTGGTTTTTTTTCTTATTTTTTCATGAAAACAAAACTCAAACTGTGGGATGTTAACGGTGCCATTTTTGCCCAAGTCCATTCTCTGGAAGCAGAAACGCTGCTCTTCCTCTCTGTGTCTGAGCTGTGACCCGCTCTGGGGCCAGCGGTGCTCGGCGGTCAGGACGCCCCTCTTGGCTTTGGCCTGCCCAGGCAGTGTGAGCGAATGCAGTGCTTGAAGGAGACTTTGGGTCTTAGGTCTTCACAAGAACTGAACTGTTTTAGTACCATTTCAGACATCATGCTGCTGTAGAACCCCCAGGAATTTGAAAGCTCTGTTTGTCTGCAGTCTTCATTGTTCTTAGTATCTGAACTTTCTTAACAGTGCACGTGATCACGTGCTTTCCCTTAAATGACTGAGGTTTTACTTGCAGTTGATTTCCAAGAGCTAACTGAAATATTTCTGGGCGTAAAGGTGCTGTTGATGATTAAAAAACAGTTCCGTGAGCACACGTGGGCCGTTGGCAGGAGAAGGGAAGGCTGCGTTTTGTGAGCTCCCCCTGCGTCCCTGACCTGAGTCAGCACCGAGTGAATGTGCCACGCGGGGACAACTTTTTTCTTCTGGCAGGCTGTTGGCAGGAGGCCTTCAGACTGCCTCTGTGGTTTGTGGTGTCAGGAGGTGGGCTGCAGGCGTTGGAATGGGCTGCAGGAGCAGGTGGTTCGGTGCAGCTTTTCAGGAACCAGATTCAAACATTAAGCTCCCCTGAATCTGACCCCAAATCCTTGCAGCCTCTCCGTAAGGAGCAGGACTGGGAGCGTGGTGGCGTGTTACAAGCTGCTCCTGGGGCCTGTGCAGCTGGCTCTGGGGTGTTCCCTAAAGCTTCAGCCTTTAGCTGGCGTAAAAAGGGCCTTGCAGGGGTTGTTTGCAGCCGGTGTCTGCGTGGGGGGTGAGGCTGGAGCCTGTTCTCTTGTGCATCTGGCTGACTGACCTTGCGGAACGCGTCCTGAGCCGCTTCTGTCTGTCTGCTTGCTGAAGACAGGCACGACTCGTCGCCATGCCGGCGTTGCCGCTGGATGAGCTCCAGCTCACGGAGGAGGATCCCAGGACAGGGAAGCTGAGAACATTACCGGCACTGGTGAGCTGTGTTTTTCTACAAAGACTAAGCAAGACCTTTGACAAATAACCGACACACGTTGAAACCTGGGCCAGAGGCTGGCATTGCACGGGGTGTGGTGAAATTAGAACAGTTTCCCTGTTCAGTAGATGTTGTGTTCCCCTCAAACTCCTTGTTCTTCCAAGGAACAGCCTGACAAACAGTGTACGCTTTGCTGCAATGGAGGGAGAACTCCCTGGGAGCTTTTGCAGGCAGTGCAGTTCAGCTCTGAGCTGCAGCCCTGGGACAGCACTCCTCCTACTGTGTGCTGCAGCCTCCTGCCCTGTGTTTCAGGCTGGAAGCACAGGGTCAGGCTGGAAAGCTGTGCTTCACGCTCATGTGTTACGTGGGAACGTTCAAACTCACACGCAGCGTGGAAGCCACTGTTACCTTGTTGTTACAGGGACACAGAGGCACGGCCTGAGCCTTCCCCTGGCCGTGCTGCAGAAGGGGAGACCGCCCAGATCGCCCTGTGTGGGCTGAGGCAGGGCTCAGGGCTGCTGCTTCCCGCAGTAGGATGGGGGTGTTTGGGCCAGCTCTGTTCAGCAGCTTTCAGGGAGGGCAGAGGGATGTTTCCTCCCTGTATCTGGCAGTCAGGTTGGTTTGACTTTGTGAAGCGCTGTCCAAGAACCCGCTCAGAGGGAAAAGAGAGCCCAGGCAACGTGTTAAAGGCATGGCGTCAGGCGTGGGAGGGCTGCTTTGCAGGGCTTGCTGTTAACAGAGTGCAATTAGCATCACCTGCTGAACTTCAGGTCTGAAAGCACTGCTGAGAAACAAGGTTACGAGCCCACCCTTCTGCTGCCTCCAGATGTTAGAAAGCGGGAAGTCACCATGACAAATTGTATGGAAGTGTAACTTTTCCTCAGTTCCAAAAACTCAGTGAGCAGCCCGGGTGGTGGCGGGGCGTTCCTGCCTCCTGGCCTGTGGTTCTGACACGGCATCTGGCTTCCTGCAGCACCCAGCAATAAAAGCAGAGCGCTCCTTCGTGCTGTACCGACCGCCGCCGGCTGGCAGGGACCCTGCCTCGGTGGAGGAGTTCCTGGAGCGAGCCAAATTCATTGCGGATGATCTGGACTGGCTCCTGGCCCTGCCTCATGATAAATTTTGGTGCCAGGTAATGATTGCTTGGGGGATGCTGGAGAAAAAGAGTGGAGGCTGCTTGCGAAAAGGTTGCTCGCAAAAGCCGCGGGTTGTAAAGTGTTCACGAAGGTTTGCTTGTGCTCATTGTGGCGTTTTAATTGCTGCACCTAAGAATGCAAAGGGAGTATTCCCTCACGGATTTTTCCTTGTAGAAAAAGGAAAGAAACTCCATGTTAGGGGTTTGGGTCTGGTGACTGGGGTGGGCCCAGTAGTGTAGCCCATGAGTGTGAGCGGTGGGTGGGTGACATTCCCTTCTTCCCGTTTTCTTGCCCCCTGTTGTGCAAGGTGGTATTTGATGAGACGCTGCAGAAGTGCCTGGATTCCTACCTGTGCTGTGCCCCTCGCAAGTTTGATGCCTTGCTGGGCTGCCACCCGGAGGTGGGCGACGCGCAGAAGCGTCTCCACCGGAGCGTGTTCCTGACTTTCCTCAGGATGTCCACTCACAAAGAGTCCAAGGTAAGCATTTCTTTGCTGTGTGGGCACTCCAGGCTTGGGAGGAAAAAAAAAAAAAAAAAAGGCAGTTGGAGAAATTAATCATGTTTCTTGTTTGTGTGCCCTAGCTGCATTCCTCTCTGCCTGCTTTTATCGGTCTGTTGCTCTGTGCGGGGGTGATAACCACTCAGAGCTGGGGGATCTGAGCTGTGCAGGGATTCCTTAGGAAGGAGATCCAGGCAAACAACTCAGTAGTAGCAGGTTAGCAGCGTGTGGTGCTGCGATGCATCGGTGTGAGAGGGGAAAGAGAGCAAGCTGGCCTTTGTGGCTGCGTGGAGTAAAGGCTGCCCAGGCCAGCAGCAGCCAAGCGTTCCCCGCCTCAGCCCCGCGGCATCGTGGGATCTGTGCTAGCACTTGGCTCTGCCTGCACTTTCTCTGTGTTTTGGACACGCAGTGGAGTTGCTCTAAATGTCTGTTTCCTTGGCCTTGTAATTGAAAGGCACACTCATCCCTGGCGGTGAGCAGCTGTGGAATTTTCACGAGGCCTTTGGGCAGGCTGAGGCGCCTGGTGCTGGAGCCGTGGCTCCCCTGATAACTCCCTTGGTGCGCTGCATGTTGCTTGGTGGTGCAGGTGTTCTCCTGATTGTCACAGCGGTGAGAGGACGCTGAGGTCTTGGTATGGGAACTGGAGGAGTAGGGAGGGAGCAGGTGGAAGGAGTGCTGGAGCCTGCAGCTGGCACCGCTTGGGCAGAAATACCCGACACCTCTGTGGTGCCTTTCATTCCAGGATCCGATTAAATCTTACCACTGCAATGAGGCAGACAGGCATCTGAAACCATTTCATAGTTGAGTAGTTTCAAGAGAATGAACGGGCTGTTGTCGTGCAGGCAGCGGCAGTTCTGGAAATCGAACCCAGCCAGCATAAAGCCCCATTCCTCTGCTCTGGCAGGGGCAGTGTGCGTGCTGCCTTTCACAGTGGTTGAAAACATTTGCCATCCTAGGCAAATCTGCCTTCTGAAAATCACTGACACCAGCACTGCATTGTAGCTTGCTGGCTTCCCGGTGTCACAGACGAGGGAATTTTTGTCACCTGTAGCTTTAAAAGATACTCCTCGGATGTTGTAAGTCATGCGTTTTGGAGGCAGATTTCAGCGGTCAGGACACAGAGCTGCAGTTCCTGTATTGTCCCCTACTTTCTGACACCGATGCAATACCTGTGGTTCCTTGATGCCTTCTTTTCCAGGATACCAATGATGTGATTTTGTCTGTATATGTCAACTGCAGTTAAGGAACAGTTCCCGTGCCTGGCCGCTCATGCCTCCCCTGAGCTGAGCCCTTTCTGTGTCGGTCCAGCTGCTCGCTTGGCCACGCAGGGAGCCAGGTCTGGGGGCTGAACCGACTGCACGCAGCCTTGTGTGTTAATGTGGGGGTGGGCTGACTCAGTTCAGAGCACAGCCTGGCACCGTGGGTGCTGGTGCAGAGTCAGAGGTGGCAGTGACAGTCAGCAGGAAGGGTGGGGACAGAAGGGGCTGCAAAAACTGGTGTCAGAGTCTGTGATGCGCATGGAGAGATGTTGTCACATATGTCATTACAATAGCACTGCAGTTCTTGCTAAGGAATGCATGGACTGTTGTTTAAATGTCTTTTTTTTTTTTCTTTGTAGGATCACTTTATCACTCCCTCTGTCTTTGGAGAAATTATTTACAACAATTTCCTGTTCGACATCCCCAAGATACTGGATCTCTGCGTGCTCTTTGGGAAGGGAAATGGTCCCCTGCTCCAGAAGATGATTGGTTAGTTGAAGCCAAGGAACAGCATGTTGCATTTAGGCTTTTGCCTACTCTGTGTAAAGCCCCACTTGTTGTCTGCCAGCTGGAGCCTGCATGGAGAAGGGGGTGCATGCTGGGTCAGCTTCTCCCTTCACAAGGGAGCTGCCTGTGATCTTTAGCATCCACCTGAGCGCGGATGGAAGAGTGCCTGACCTTGGGTTACGTGAGCTCCTCCTAAATTCTAACCCAGTTTCCCTACAGTTCCTGCAATGAAACTTTTTCGTCTCTTTGGTCTCCTTTTTGTCGCCTTTCCAAGCAGACTAGCGCGACAAGCAATAGACATCATGTGACAGCCGTATTTCCAGACCAGAAAAGCTTAGAAGCTTAGAATTTTTGAATCCCTTTTGTCCTTTTTCAGTAACTTTCCTCTCTAAATTTAGTTGTCAAGCCTCAGGGGCAGGGAAGAAAGCTTGGCAAGATAGATGGTTCTCTTTCACGTATGAAGTTGAAATTATCTGTGCCTTAAAATATTCTGAAAAAAACCCTGAGTGTGCGAAGCCTTATTTGAATTATACGTGTCCCTTGGGGTGCAGTGCTGTGTGCAAGTGACCAACGATTTGTTCACCTGATTATTTGCTTTCTGTTGTCAGAGTAATGGCATGAGCAGTTCTGGAGTGTAATTCATAACTTGATAAACTTCAGGTTCCTCTCTGGGAATAAATTTTTCTGAAGCCTGTCTCGTAACTCTTACCCGTGCTCTGTCCTTGCTGGAGAACTCTGTTAATTTTCATAGCCAGCACAGTAATTCACATGGAAATAGGCAGCCTCTGTACTTCCTTGGTCGGGATTTATGGTGTGCCATTACTCAGTAGAGTATTTTGTAAGATAATGAAGTCCTAGTAATATAATAGCAGGTATTACTAAAGCCTCATTACCTTTGAGAAATATTCTGCAGAACGTCTTGCAGTGTGTGCTGAGCTGTTATCAGTAATTAAAAGTCAACTGCAGTTGTTAAATAAAGGAGCTAGGGACGCTCAGAGATAGTGTTTGCATTATTCATCGGTTCAGCCTCGAGTGTGCATCAGCCGGCACCTCGCTGGCTCTGCTCTGCTGGGTATGGCCCAGCCCTGCTGAAGGGCTTCGGGAGGCGCTGTGCAGGAGCTGAGGAGCGAACCCGTGCCCGAGTGCTGCATGGCCGTTGACCATACCTGGAGGGGACGGGGTGTCAGGGATGAGAGCGCGTCCGCTGCTCTAAGTGTGCTTCTTGGCGTGACTGCCTGCACTAATGGGAAGTGGTCTCTTTCCCTCTCTCTTCTCAGAAAATATCTTCACTCAGCAGCCGAGTTACTTCAGTGACCTGGATGAAACTCTGCCCACCATCCTCCAGGTACTGCTTCTCTGCTCAGCCCAGGGCTTGGATTTCATCTGGAAATGTGGTGTGGTTCGGAGGGAGGGAGGGAGGGAGCAGCTGTGATCATGTTGGTGTTGTTTAGGTCCTCTTACTTATGTTCGGATGTGTCAGGTGATTTTTATCTAAAACTAGTGAATATTAGTTCCTGTTGTCCTCCTTCAGCTTCTGGCCTCCCCCTGGCAGCTGATCTCAAGGAATGTTTGTTAGGCTGTTCAGACATGGAGTAAACATTCTTCCTATCTGCCCTGAGTGGGGAGGCATTAAAACTTCAACCAACAAGACAATGACTGGGAGGCAGCTAAGGCTTGGTGTAGCAGGGTGGGTTGGTAATAACCCTGCAGGTTCTTGGGAGGAAATGAAAATCATTGGAAGGAATGCAGTGCTGCCTCACAAAAGATCTTTGGCATCTCTCTCTGTCCCAGCTTTCAATTTAATGAGCAATTTGTATATTCCCCAGGCTCTGTAAGCAGGATTCACATTTAAGCTGAAAGGGAAATCAAGGTGCCTTGACATCTTTGTATCCTGGAAATGTCCTGTTTGTGCCCTCAAAAAGCTCACCTAAAATAAACAAATCCAAAACAAATCATGCCCCAAGGAGCCTGTAATGTCACTTTGCTTTTTGAAAGCCCACATTCTTCTTTCTTTGCTTGTGCTAAACTGTTTGAGCTAAACTTCAGAGGTGGTACCACATTAAAAACTATTCTAGGATGCAAAACTTTCCCTTCAAAGGAGTTGCTGGGGTGGACAGCAAAGATTCCTCTTGCTGTTGTGCTGTGCCACGTCAGAGCAGGTGCTCTGCAAAACACTGTTTTTATGAAGAGTGTTTTGGTAACCGCTGCAGGGTGATACCAGCGTATGTCGTGTGTGTGGATGTAGCAGCTCTAAGATGCATCGCTGCTGATGCGTTGAACTATTGATGTGCTTACCCTGTTGACGAGAGGAGCTGGTGTCTGTGCAGGTCTAGGGGCGTCTGTGCCCAGTGCAGCAGTAATATTAACCCCAGGAGTACAGCCCAGTGCCTTTAGCCACCCTTTCACCTACCTCTGGGAGGAGGACTGGACAGATCTCCAAAGCTGCCAGCCTAGAAAGCCTCCCAGAATGGCTGAGGTTGGAAGGGAGCTGCTTTAGGCTGGTCCTGCGCCAAAGGATCTTAGCAACCCTGAACCTGCTTCTATCAGCTTCTCCTCAGGTTCTTTGTTGATAAACAGCCACAAAACCTGTCCTGCTCAGAACCCCAAGGAAGAGGGCAGGAGGAGCTTTGGGACCAGCTCACAACCATGTGGCAGTGTTAGCTCCCACTAGGGGAGACCCTTGCAGACAGGGCTAGTTGCATCCCAGGTGACCTCCCGGCGCTGGCCTTGGCAGACGGCGCTGGCTGGTTTTTCTCGCATAGCAAAGGATTCCAGGTTGGCTGCCGTCCCTGTCTCAACGCCTCTGCCATATGCAGCTGCACTTGAATTGCTCGCAGCTCTAGGGAGTTTCAGAAGTGGTGCAGCCCTGCCTGCTGCTGCCTGCAGGAGCCTGTTGCAGCTTTCATGGTACGCGGCTCTGTGCTGTATGGAAACAGTCACACGTTGCGCAAATGGTCATGGCAGTGATAATAAGATGAGGCATGTCCACTGCTTTCCTCTGTCCTAATGCTGTTCTGTTCCCTTGATCTAGGTGTTCAACAATATTTTGCATAAGTGTGGCTTGCAGTGTGAAGGAGCCTCTGCTGAGCCCCAGAAACTGGAAGAAAGAGTAAATGTGACTGCAGGGAACATGCCCCTCCAGGTACTGCTGCTGCTCTGGGCACTTCGCTCTTTGTAGCCCTGCAAACTCAATGGTCCGTGAAGCACTGAGGCCACAGAGGGTCACGCTGCTGCCAGATAGTTCGTGCAGCACGTGGTCCTGTCATTGTTTCCTTGCTTGTCACAGGGCTCTGATAAAGCCTTTCCACCAGGAGTCTGGTGCTTTGTTCACGAGCGTTTCAGGCATGCCCGTGGTATCGCGGGTTCTTTTCAAACCTGGCATTTCTTTTTCGCTCAGTCAGCTTATAGGTAATGTAACAGAGCAGCTGATGGAAGTCTCCAAATAATCCTGGTAATAATACCAGTCAGAACTGGTATTTTCTTCAGAAATGTTTGTTTAGCAACAGTGGACGTCAGTTAATTAAAAGGGAGTTCTTTGTGCTGGGTGCTGAGAGAGGTCCCATCTCAGTGAGTGCAGTTTTCTACTAAATCTTAGTTGTACACTCTGGGGGGGATGTTACAGCTTCCTGGAAACGTGTATTGCCCTGAGATGGACACTGAAATAATCCCTTGAACTCAGGTATTACCGCTGAGCGGTGCTCTCAGCTAGATGGGGGTGAATTCTGTGTGTGGAGGATAGATAGAGGGTAGCGCCTCTGTCCAAACCAGGAGGTGATGAGGATTCTGGTAATTTGTCAGAATCTTTAACGAGAGTGAGCAGCTGGAGTTCACTACAGGTCTTCAGGGGACAGCAGTTTTAGCAGGGGTGTTGTCTCTCTGCCCCTAGACGCAGTAACACGCAGGGTGCTGGTGATTGCTGGCAGCCTCTCTGTCCCCCCAGTCAGGAGCAAGGCTTGGCCTGGATGTGGCGTGTCCCTGTTAGAGGAGGTTGTGCTGTGTGCCCAGCTGGTGTGTTTTTCCTCTCGCTAATTGTTCTCTCTCAGGAGCTGAAGGACATTGTGCTGTACCTGTGTGACACTTGCACGACCCTCTGGGCGTTTCTTGATGTCTTCCCGTTGGCTTGCCAGACCTTCCACAAACATGAGTTTTGCTACAGGTACATCTTGGGCTGCAGACAGTTGATTTTGGTGAATTACAACTTCAGAACATGCAGCAGTGTCTTGTTGAGCATTCAGATTTAACACAGCTAAAGAGTGCTAGGTTCAGGCTGGTGGGAACACACAGGAGAATGCCACTGAGCTTTTGCAAAAGCTGAGTGCCTGGGAAAGGGTAACAGCCAGCACTGTCACAGCTGGGCTGGCAGCTAATTCCCTGTCCACCCCTGGTTTGCAGTGGCAGTGAGGTCAGGAGCCGGGGTGGTCACAGGGACCAGAGAGCAGAGTGTTGCCTCGGGGCTGCAGGTCCTTGTGTGATGCTTACCCAGCTTGCTCCAGGTGTCCCAAGCCCCCAGATGGCCTCGTGGAGTCTTGCCCTAACAGCTTTTATTTAGGACCAACTGAAGTGTTAATTTCTTGTCTTTATTTCCCCTGTTTTGTTGGCTTGTTAGTGCTGATGAACACATTCTTTTTGCTTTAGTTTCTGATCACGTTGCAGACCTCTGAGGTCTGGCAGCCGCCAGTGGTTTATGGGCCACAGGTCCAGTAATGCTGCTGCTCTAGGGTGTGTAGGTCTCTGTCCTCTTGGGTCTTGTTGTCAGGTCATTGAGGGAAGAGCAGACTGGTGGACTGCTGGTGGCTGTTTGAATTGGCAAGCAGCACTGCTTGCGTGCTTGGTTACTCAGAGGAGGAAAGCCTTTTGCCTTTAATTTTGCCCTTGATGTCAGGGATGTGCTCAAAGGCTCCTGGTCCCTGTGCCCTGGGACAGCAGCAACATTGTTATTACTGCTCAGTATGGGCTGCTGGCTGGGCCTTTGGAGCGTGGGGAGGGAAACCTGACTTAGATGTCATATTTTTGGAAAATCTTTGAGTCCAAATCTGTTGGCACTTCCTAACTTCTATCCTGGACTAAAGGTACCAAGCAGCTTCTGCTACGTTTGCCTCAAGGGTACTCGTAACATGTTTGTGGTGTGAACCGTGGGTGTGATGTTCCTGATGGAGCCCTGCTGATCAGTTCTGCAGGGTGCTGCAAGCCTTTGTGCTCACCCTGCTCGGGAGGTGGTGCTGGCTGTTGCCCTGAGAGCAGGCTTCTCCCTTGATGCTCTGCCCCTGAACGGAAGGGTCTGCGTTAGATACAACGTGTGAAACCAGACCAAACTGTTTCCTTCCTGTCCCATCCCACTGCAACATCCCCTTAGACTTCCTGCATACTGGGTACCTTCATCTCAGTGCTCACCTGGAGCAGGGCTGAGTAGCAAGACCAGTGAAACTCTGTTGGAAATCACAGCCTGCCTCGTAACCAGCTCTTAGAGTACAGCGAGGTAGGGTTGTGAGGGTGCTGGATGAGGCAGGGTCTCTGTGGATAGACTCAGGCATATCAGCTCTGCAGACTGCAGATCTGTGCTGGGCTTTTTCTCAGCTGAGCAGGTTGCTCTGTTCAGTAGCACGGTGCTTTTCAAATGCATTCCTTTCCCTCCCGCTACACAGATGCCTTGGTGGCTTCCTCAGACTGCTGCTCTTTGCTTGCTTGTGTTTCAGGGAACAAAAACCAGAGCAATGCTAGTGAGTACTGCCAGTGAGGAGAGCGTAATGAAGCTAACCAGTTGATTTGTATTCCAGCAAGTGAGTTTGGAAACCCCAGCTGACAGTTACTGCCTTGTTCCCCTTTCCACAGGTTAGCATCATTTTATGAATTGGCAGTTCCTGAGCTGGAGGCTGCAATTAAGAAGAGGCATTATGAGGACAACAGGTAAAAATCTCTGCAAGGCTTGCCTTTCTTCCCAGTAAAACTCTCCCAGGGCTTCGTTAAAGATGCACTTCATGCTGCTTTGCCCACCTCTGCAGTGTCTCAAAGAGCTCTGAGGAGGCAGCCTTTCTAATTCCAAATTTTCCTGGGCAGCGGTGTGACTAATGATTTCTTTCGCTGCTGACTAAGAAGCAGCTTGATGGGAGGTGCACCCAAATTGTAACAAAGTGTGAAGACCTGAATGCTGTCTCTCTAGGTTGGTCTCCTTGTGTTTCAAAGCACAGGCTGTGCTGTACAGTCGATGTTTCCGTGTCTAGCTGTCAGGACAACCGGTGGTTGAGAACAACTTTATTTAGAGCATGGATTTTCCTTCATGAGTATGAAATAGCTCTAATCTCTGGTCCTTGCAGCAAAGAAGTGATTCAGCTAATGCAATCCCTCCTCTAGAGGGCTGGCTCTGGGGGAGAGGAGTATTAAAGATGCAGATTCCTTGTGCTCACACCAGCCATGTGATCTTTGCTCTCTCTGAAGTGTGTGTGCTGATTTGTGGAGGAGAATTTCACATTCCAGGAAGAAGGTGATGGAAACTTTTCACATCCTCATAAACCAAGTGTGTCTGCAGCCTATCTTAGAGAGCAGGTATTGGCACATCAGTTTTGTGGTATGCTGTCCACTTGCTTGATTGCCATTGTGGGGGAAATTGTTTCTTGGTTTCTGATTTACTGGGGAAAATGGGCACTGGGGTTGTATCTTGGCTGCAAAGCCCGTGCCCTGCTGGGCTGGTCTGTCTTTGCCTGTGCTCCTGACAGCTTTGGTAGGTTGCTGGTCTCTCTGGCTCCTGTTCTGCTTTTTCTTAACACTGATCCAATGCAGAGGTCGTTCTGTCTTGCCGTGAGACTCGATGCCTCAGCAGCAGTGCAAGGTTCAGGCTTTCTAACAGGGGTTGCAGCAGGAGCTTGCTTGGCATCTGCTCTCGTGTAGGTGAGCACACGTTTTTGGGAGGTTCACTGGTACAGTCCCAAGGCATATAATAGAGTGCGGCTGCAGAAGTGCTGCACGCCCTTTTCTGCCTGCTGCAAGTGAGGTGTCAGACTATGATTTGTAAAGTCTGTCAGCAGCCTTGTAATTGTACATGTGATAAGGCTTTGGATCTAGCTGGCTGCAGTTTGTTTCCTTTTGGATCTGTGAAAGCCAAGAAGTGGGCTGCAATCTGTTTTGAAATGGGGTTTTGCCTTGGCGTATGAGTGTTACTCACAGTGCTACTGCTGAGCAGTGTGCAGGTTGTGCGGTGTGGTGGGCTTACCTCAGTTTTCCACTCTGTTTTCTGCAGCTGTGAGAATATCCAGCCTTTTATTGAGGAATTCCTGCAGATCTTCACGTCGGTGCTTCAGGAAAGGAGGTGAGCCTGGCTGAGAGAGGCCCAAGGGGAGGGCCAGCTCGCCTTGCTCTTCCATTGGAGGACAGCCGTTTGGCCATTAGCTGAGCTAGGCTGTTACTGCTGATCTGTGCTTCTCAGCGGGGCTGACCAAACCAGGAGGATGCTAAGTGCTAGTGCTGAAGATGCAAAGCAAATGGCAGAACTGGGAGCTGGTCTTGTCCTGCTGGCACCGCAGTCACCCTGACCACGCTCAGATCATAAACCATGTTGTCTCTAGAATGCAGCACGAGGCTACGGGCCTGAACACCAGGAGGAGTGTGAGAGCTGGCTGTGCTGGGTTACTGGGGGGTGTTGCTGTAGTGCAGTGGGAGCAGAACCCAACAGGGTGAGGCATGCTGGAATTCTGCACCGGGTGGGAGGTTGTGTGTGTGCCCACCTGAGCAGCGAGGGAGCCAGAGCGGCGGGCAGGGATGGCAGCGCATAGCAGGCCTGTGGGTGATTTCTTCTCTAGTTCAATGAGTGAATCTTGCTTTTGCACTTCCAGATTCCTGCGTGACTACGACGAGCTGTTCCCTGTTGAGGATGATGTCAGTCTGCTCCAGCAGGCGTCCTCCACCCTGTATCCTTTGCCCGAGGGAGCTGCAGACCTGGATGCTTTTAGATTACTGCACACTGGTGGCATCTCCACTGTTACCGCCTCTGGCTAAGCTGAATGATTGGCAGCAAAGGGTGGGAAACTTGATCCTTAAAAAAAGAGAGAGAGGGAAATCAGAACCACAGATTGGTTAAGGTTGAAAGGGACCTGTGGAGGTCATCTGGTCCAGCCCCTGTCGGCACAGACTTGGGAGTTACTAAAAAGGCTTCAGGGGGAGGTCAGAATATGTGCACCTAGAACACGAGGCGTCCTTAATGCTGTCCTCTTAGAGATGAGACCAGGACAGCCTATATCCTCCAAGCAGTGGAGAGTGCATGGGAAGGTGTAGACAGGAAAAAAGCACAAGTCAGTAAAGATCCAGCATCACTAGCAGCCTGCAACGGAGCGTCAGCAATGGTGGAGAGCACTGCTGAGGACACAGAAGAGCTTGGGGCTGCGTATGCATCAGAGGATGAGGTGGGTGGAGCTCCTCTCTTTCTCACTTCATTCCCCTGTGAAGAGGGGGTTGGTTTGCTCAGCCTGTGGGGCTGCATGAAACTCAGCTCCATTTCTGAGTTTCAGTGCACGCCTCTTGAAATGAGAAACAGCGACACCCAGGCCCCGGCTTTATCTTGGAGCAAGTGTCTGCGAGCTCCTGTTGCCTTGGTTTTCCTGTTGCGGTGGTTTATTCAGATACTGCACTCCATCACTGTCGTTCTGTGCATGTTTTCAAGTGCACAGTTCAGATGTTATTTGAGGAGAGGATTCTCCAGGGTATGCTTGCTGCCTCAGGGACAGACAGAAGTGGTTGTGTGCCCAGCTCTGCCACGGGCCTTATGTCTATGAACAGCTTAGCTGGCTTCTCTTCTTTTGATGTCAGTCTTTGAATTCTTTGCGTTTAAATGCTGATAACCCCGACTGCTCCTTGGTCTTTTCCGACGTGTGCCTGCCTTCCCTCAGCTGCTCTCCAGTAATGCCATCCCTTCCGTTGGGTTTGTGTAGTGTGCCGGTGCCGCTGCTGCGCCCGCCGCCAGGGTGTCTGGGGTGGAGCTGGACTCTCTGATCTCCCAAGTGAAAGACCTGCTGCCAGACCTGGGGGAGGGCTTCATCCTGGCCTGTCTGGAGGAGTACAGCTACAATGCAGAGCAGGTGATCAACAACATCCTCGAGGACAAGCTGGTGCCATCCTTGGATAAACTGGAGCGAACGATGCAAAGGTGCGGGACGGGATTTGGACACTGCTCTGCCTTCTGGCTCTAGATTGTGGGTTATTGCTTCGTGTCCTTCTTTCCAAAGGTTGGGTACCTGCAGCAAAAGAGTTCTAAGAAGCTGCACGTATATTTTCTCGGGGTAGATGGCTGCAGAGAGAGCTTCTCATTGCCACATGGCACTGACTTTCTACCCTCGCTGTGTCCTTGCAGAGGATGGGACATTAACTGTTCAGCATTTCAGTGCAACAGATGCTGGGTCATGTTTTGTGATGGAAGGCAAAAATAATTACCCATTAAACGCTCAAATAAGAACCATTAACATACCACCATGGGGACACTGGCTTACTCTGGGCTGGGCAATAGCGTGTTGTTGTCTGCAAAAGGTGTTCTGCTGCACAGGGACGGGGTCATGGGTGTTAAAGTGCCAGCTGTCCTGCAGGAAGGGGCATCTTCAGGGGAGCTAGCCAGCTGGAGTTCAGTCTGCAGGGCAAAACACAGTGTCTGAAAGGCTGTTCTGTGGCTGAAGCTAAGCCAGGGAAATGCTGAGAAGGAATTGGCACTGGCAATTCAGCTCCATTTTTATCTACTCTTTGACAAACTTGCCAAGCTTTTGCTTGCTTCTGTGGGTTGTGCTTGGGAGGTAGGGCTTGTGGCTGGCAGTGGAATTGAGTTGTTTTAGTTGTCTGCAGCTGTTAGCATGGGTTTGTGCTGCAACAGCAGTTTCTGACTCAGTGTCAGGATGCGAATGTGCTGTTTGCTCACATTTCATGGAGGAATGGGCAGACTGCCTCATTGTTGCATTAAAAAAGGAAAAGTGTCTATATCAGAAAAGTGACTTTAAAATCTTAGTTCTGCAACAGTCTTCGTGCTCTTAGAGTTGGATCTGCTGACTTTGGCACAAATGATGTGGGGTGGGTCTTTGGAAGATTGGTTTTTTCTGCTAGCACTGCAGAGCCAGCAGTTCCAGAAGATAGATCTGAATGGTTTGGGTTTTTTTCCCCTTGCCTCCTGCATTTTGAAACAAAACTGTCACTTCGGTAGCAAATGTAGAGTTTTGATCACTGCTGAGTTTAGAAGTGAACGCAGCAGCATTTTCAGATGCCCAGCTGAGCTAACAGCACCAACAAAGTGAGTGTAAAAACAATGGATTTTTGACTTACAAATTGAACAAACATAATCTGGAGCTCTGAGACAGAATTAAAAAGGAGCCATGGGGGGATAAATACCCTGAATTCCACAGCAGGACGCTATTGGAATTTTTACCACAGTGTAATCCATCCTACTTAGAGTTTGGCTTTACTGAATCAGTATTTTGAGACCAGCCTGTTAAGTTATCCGTGCTCTGCTACAGTTTTACTTGCTTTTTAATGAACAGAAGACTTTTCTTTTTGTTTTCTGCAAATTGCTTTGGTTCCCCAGAAAGCTTTGAAACCCTGCGGCTGTTATCTGAGGCAGCACCACATGGTGGTTCTGCCCCGGCCTTAGGAAGAAGAGGGCTTGCTCTTCCTCAGCTTCACCTGTTTCCACCCTCTTATCTTCTGTTATTTTACAGGCAGCTAAAGCCAGACCCCACACCCCTGGTCACTGCCCGCTGCAACGTTTTCCAGAACGATGAGTTTGATGTTTTCAGCAGGGACTCGGTGGATGTTTCTCGGATACAGAAAGGGAAGCGGTGAGTGTCGTGTGTCCTCAGCAAGCCCCGTCTGCCAGGAGGAGCAAAGAGCTGGGACCCTACAGGTCTGTTTCTGTTCTTGCAGTCCTCCTGCAGGAGTTTGTTGGCAGCATTAATGCTCTCCCACCTGTTAACTCTTTGTCTCTGGGAGGGTAACATTAAATGCTGCTGAGAGATTGGCTTCCAGTCCGTGTTTTTCCGAATTGCCCTTCCTCTGTATGCGGCTGGCAGCTGCTCTGCCAGGCTCATTTGTGATGTCATGCTTCTGCCTCTTGGTCTTAATGTTAAACTTACACTGAAGAACAAACCTGAAAAGCAGCCATCTCCACTAGCCTGAGGCTGTGGCTCAGAGAAAACAATGATTTGTTCCAGACACAAGTAAGGTTTCAACATCCCTCCACTTCACAGTCTGATAACTCCTGGTGGCTGACACTCCCTTTGTTGTTCCTGCTGCTGTAAGCTTGCTGCAGAAAGGCTTGGACTCCACTTTCTGCCTGCTCTGGCATTTTGTTCTGTGCCGTTTTGGCTGGGGCGCTGCCCTCCTGGCTCCCGCTAATGTCAGCTGTATCTCAAT